>CABHPH010107990.1:0-21580 GCA_902168325.1 Peromyscus nudipes | reverse complement strand
ATAGAATGAATTGGACAAGGTTTCTTTTGTTTCTATTTTGTAGAATAATTTGAGGAGAGTTGGTCTTAACTCTTCTTTCAGAGTCTAATAAAATTCTATGCTAAAACTATACGGTTCAGGTTTTTTTTTGGTTGGTATATTTTTAATGACTGATTCTATTTCACTGAGGGTTATAGGTCTGATTAAATTGCTTATCTGATCTTGCTTTAACTTTGATAGGTGTTATGTATTGAGAAAATTATCCATTTCTTTTAGATTTTATAATTAGGTGAAGTACAGCTTTTACAGTAAATCCTCATGATTCCCTAAATTTCCTTCTTTTATGTTGTTATGGTACCCTGTTCACTTCTAATTTTGTTAATTGGGAGATCCTCTGCCTTTCAGTTAATTTGGATAAGGGTTTGTCAATTTTACTGATTTTCTCAAAGACCCAACTCTTTTTTCTTTTCATTGATTCGTTTTATTGTTGGTGGTGTTTGTTTGTTTCTATATTATTGATTTTAGCCCTGAGTTTGATTATTTCTTGCTATGTACATCTCTTTGATATTATTTCATCTTTTTGTTCTAGAGCTTTCAGATGTGCTGTTAAGTTTCAGTATGCAACTACTCCCCCTTTTTTATTTTATTTTATAATTTAATTCAATTTTACATATCAGCCACGGATTCCCTTGTTCTCCTCCCTCTCCCCCTTCACCCCAGACCACACCCCATTCCTATCTCCTCCATGGCAAAGACTCCCCTGAGGATTGAGTTCAACTTGGTAGATTCAGTCCAGGTAGGTCCAGTCCCCTCCTCCCAGGTTGAGCCAAGTGTCCCTGTATAAGCCCCAGGTTCCAAACAGCCAGCACATGCACTGAGGACTGAGGACAGCACATCCCACTGCCTGGATGCCTCCCAAACAGATCAAGCTAATCAACTAATTAACTCTCCCCTTTTTTTTTAAAATGTAGGCACTTTGTGCTGTTAACTTGCCTCTTAAAACTGCCTCAGTGTGTCCCAGAAGTTTGGGTATGTTCTGTATTCATTTTTGTTGGGAATCTCAGCTCTTGCCCTGCTCCAGCCATTCCAGATCCCATCCCTCAGAAAGCCCACCAAGGGTTAGTTTCTCCTCCAGGGCTGCTAAAGACCATGCCTACAGAGTAGTTAAGACCTGGCTGCCAGACCTGCCATATGATTTTCTCTCCTGCCCTTCTGACAGTCACCCCAGAGTTGCTTTGCTCTGTTTATTAAACCTGGACTTACTAATTTGGCTTATTGGTTTATTGCATTGGTTGAGTTACCCAAAAACGGGGGATATTTTTACTTATCATCTTTCATTCAATTCTGGAAAGTCTTTCATTACTCTCTTAATTTCTGTCTTGACCTATTTTTTCATTCAGTGGAGAGTTGTTAAGTTTTATGAGTGTGTAAGCTTTTTGTTGTTGATATTCAGCTTTAATCCACAGTGGTCTGATAAGATACAGGGAGTTGTTTCCATTTTCTTGTATCTGTTGAGACTTGCTTTATATCCAGGAATATGATCAGTTTTGGAGAAAGTTCTATGAGGTCTTGAGAAGAAGGTATATTCTTCTGTGTTTAGGTGGAATGTTCTGTAAAGATCTACTAGGTTCGTTTGGTTTATAATGTCAGTCATCTCCAGCATTTCCTTGTTTAGATTTTGTCAGGATGACCAATCCATTGGCAAGAGTGGGGTATTAAAGTTTCCCACTATGAGTATGTGAGGGTCAATACTTAATTTAAGCTGCAATAGTGATTCCTTTATGAACTTTGGAGCCCTTTGATGTTTAGTATATTCATCAAACTGATGCTGAGGGCTGTTTCTGGGTCCATGACCCTGCAGCAGTCAAGCTCTGTGTTGCTGCCGGTAGCTCTTGTTGCCATGGAGGGCCATGCAGAGGCAGATAGGGTTGGTGGCAGGGTTGGTATCTGGCAGCCAGTGCCACTAATGGGGCCATACAAACCTGAGTGACATGTGCTGCCAATGGGGTCCAGGGTGTTTTACAGGCCAAGTTGTGACTGGGACCTATGTGCTAATGTCAGAGGCTCCTATTGCTATCAAGGGCCATGCAGATGCCTGGTATCTGGGTCACCATCTGAGGCCATGTTGGTGTTTGAGGGTGACACAGCTGCTGTGTCCATCCAGATCTGAGTGATCTGTACTGCCAACCAGGGCACGGTGACATTCTTGTCTGAGCTGCTGACAAGCACCATGTCTGAGTCCATGGTCCAACTGCAGTCAGGGTCTGTGCTGATATCCATGGCCCATGTTGCCATCAAAAGCCACATAGATGACAGGGATCTGGGCCGACACTTGGGCCCATATTGGTGTTCAAGGGCCATGTCACTGCTGGAGCCATACTGATCTGAGGGGCCTATGCTGCCACCCAGGACCATGGTGTTGTTTGGGCTTGGGCTGATAACCAAGGCCATGTCTGGGCCAGTGGCCCTGCTGCAGCCATGGTCTGTGTTGATGTCCTTGTCTCCTGTTACCAAGGAAGACTGAGGATAGGGCAGCCCAGAGTTGGACCCGCCCCTCACTGAATGCTACACTTGGGAGAACTGCCCCCTCCCTCCCCACCAGCCACAACTGCAGTACTAGGGAAAGTTGAACTGCACCTCACCTGGGCAGCACAGTGGAGCTGATCCCATTGTCAGGTGTGTGAATGAGCTGGCCCTGAAGTCCTGAAATGAGAGAGCTGGCCCCACTGTCTGTCACACGGTAGTGTGGGCAAGGAAAAAATGCCCCCTCCCCCTTCCACACCTATCACACATGGGAAAGTTGGGGTTCAAGGGTCATGAGAGTAGGAGGGAGAGCTGACCCTGCCCCTCACCAGCTGCAGCACACAGGAGAGTGGCCCTGCACCTCACCTGGGCAGCACAATAGAGCTGACCTTGTTGACAGGGTGCAAATGCTCTGGCCCCAGGAACATGCATGAGAAATCTGGCTTCACCCTCATCTGCCATACGGTGGAGTGGGTGAAGGAGAGGTAATCTCCTGGTTTCCCTACCCCTTGCAGCCTGCATGATAAGATGTTTTTTCCCTGTATGTTTGTTTCTGTTTTGTTTTATTTTTCTTTTGAATTTTGTTTTGTTTTGGGGGGAGGTTGCAAGGGCAGAGGGCAGATATGAAGGAACAGGGAGATGGATGGGATCGGGATGCATGATATAAAACCCACAAAGGATCAATAAAAATAAATTTAAAAAGAACTAAAAGAAAATTAAGATGTCATATTGGTGGATTTTTCTTTGATGAGTATCTAGTCCTTCCCCATAGCTTCTGAAGTTTGCATTGTCCGACGTTAAAATGGATAGACTAGCTTGCTTATGTTCATTTGCTTGGAATATTTTTCCATTCTTTTACCTTGAGGTGATATCTATATTTGATGTTGATGTTTCTTGGATCCAGCAAAAGGATGGATCCTGTTTTCCCATTCATTTTATTAGTCTGCGTCTTTTTAATAGGGAATTGAGACATTTGTTGTTGAGAGAGAGCAATGAACAGTGCTTGTTGATTCCTGTTATTTTGTTGTTGTTGTTGTGGTGGTGGTGGTGGTGGTGGTGGTGGTGTTTTTTCCTTCTAGCACCTTCTGTAGGGATGGATTTGTAGATAGAAGTCAGGTATTATTCTATTAGGTCTGATTTTATATATTACTTGGTCTTTTGCCCTTCTGGCTTTTAATTTCCTTTCTTTGTTCTGTATGTTTATTGCTTTGATTATTATGTGCTAAGGGGATTTTCTTTTCTGGTCCCGTCTATTTGGTGTTCTATATATTTCTTGTACCTTTATAGGCATCTCCTTCTTTGAGTTAGTGAAATTGTCTTCTATGATTTTGGTAAATATATTTTTTGTGCCTTTGGCCTGGGGCTCTTATCCTTCTTCCATTCCTGTTGTCCTTAGATTTGGTCTTTTCAAAATGTCCCAGATTTCCTGGATGATTTGTGCCAGAATTTGTAGATTTAACATTTTCCTTGACCCAAGTATCCATTTCTTTTGGATTACTCGTCAGTACCTTCAGGTTTCTAACCTTACTCCCTTTCGATTGGTCTATTTTATGTATTCTCTACTTCCTTTTTTTTCTTTTTTTAATTTATTTTTTCTTCATTTTATATACCAACCACAGTTCCCTCTCCCTCCCCTCCTCCAATTCCCCACCCTCAACCCTCCATCCACTCCTCAGAGAGGGTGAGGCCTCCCATGGGGAGCCAACAAAGCCTGGCATGTCAAGTTGAGGCAAGACCAAGGCCCTCCCCCTGCATCAAGGCTAAGAAAGGTGTCCCTCCATAGGCACTGGGCTCCAAAAAGCCAGCTCATGCACCAGGGATAAATCCTGGTCCTACTGCCAGGGGCCCCACAAACAGACCAAGCCACACAACTGTCACCCACATGCAGAGGGCCTAGTTCAGTCCCGTGCAGGCTCCCCAGCTGTCAGTCCAGAGTCAGTGAGCTCCCACTAGCTTGGATCAGTTGTCTCTGTGGGTTTCACCATCGTGATCTTGACACCTCCCCACCCCCTGCCTTGTTCATATAATCCCTCCTCCTTCTCTTCAACTGGACTCCAAGAGCTTGGACCAGTGCTTGGATCAGGCACCCTCTCCACTATTTCTATCGGTCTTAGCTGGGGTCTTATCCTTGTGGATTCCTGGGAATTTCCCTAGCTCCGGGTTTCTCCCTAAGTCTGTAATGGCTCCCTCTATCAAGATATCTCTTTAATTGCTCTCCTTCTCTGCCCCTCCCCAACTTGACTATCCTGTTCCCTCATGTTCTCATCCTCCATCCTCACCTCTCCCCTCCACTCCAAATTTACCTAGGAGACCTTATCTATTTCCCCTTCCTAGGGTGATCCACGCATGTCCCTATTAGGATCCTCCTTGTCATCTAGCTTCTCTGGGGCTGTGGACTGTAGTCTGGTTATCCTTTGCTTTACATCTAATATCCACCTATGAGTCAGTACATGACATGTTTTCTTTATGGGTCTAGGTTAGCTCACTCAGGATAATTTTTTTTTCTAGTTCTGTCCATTTGCCTGCAAATTTCATGATGTCATTGTTTTTTTTTTTTTTTTTTAACCGCTGAGTAATTCTCCATTGTGTAAAACTACCACATTTTCTTTACCCATTCTTTGGTTGAGGGCCATCTAGGTTGTTTCCAGGTTCTGGCTATTACAAATAGTGCTGTTATGAACATAGCTGAGCAAGTGTCCTTGTATATGACTGAACATTCCTTGGGTATATGCCCAAGAGTGGTATCATTGGGTCTTGAGGAAGATTGATTCTCAACTTCCTGAGGAATGGCCACATTGATTTCCATAGTGGCTGTACAAGTTTGTCCTCCCACCAGCAATAGATGAGTGTTCTCTTACTCCACATCCTCACCAGCATGAGATGTCACTTGTGATTTTGATCTTAGCCATTCTGACAAGTATAAGATGGAATCTCAGAGTCATTTTGATTTCATTTCCCTGATGTCTAAGGATGTTGAACATTTCTTTAAGTGTCTAGTACAAAGATAGCAACATGGCCTCCTCCACTATGTTGAAATTTGCTTTGAATGTTCACAATATGCAATGCAACAAAACAACTATGTTTGCTGCTTCTCGGTGTTAGTTAGTTAGTCACATATTAACAAGACTAGAGGAATTAGGGCTTTACTCCTCCCTCCTAATCAATGACTTGTACAGTTGAAGTCTGGAACCGAAAGAGAAATGGGATTTTAGTCGTCTTTAGTCTGAGGAAGTGATATGACATCTTAACTCTCTTAAGGTCTCTGATAACCATCTAAACCTTGTTCCAATTGCTTTGAGCTGCATTTGAGTATATGAGTGTCTGTATAAATATCTATCTATCTATCATCTATCTATCTATCTATCTATCTATCTATCTATCTATCATCTATCTATCTGTCTACTCCCCCTCTGTATGTGTGTGTGTGTACATACATATGCAAACTAAATGTGAGTATATTAGGACAGTTTCTAATAAACAACAATCATATACCATCATCTTTCCCTGTAAGAATCAATCTCAGTAGGTCTGCCAATAAACTATACATAAAATGACCCCAAGAAAAATCTCTCTGCTCCAGAGACTCTATAAAAGTAGGAAACTTGGTTACAATGTAGATCACTATAATGGTCCTTTTGGCTGTTGCTCACTTTCACTCTTAGGAATCCTTTGTAACACACTGTAAGAAACTTTCTAACAAAAGGTGTGCATAGATGAAAGAAAAAAAAGTGGAAAAACATATTTGGTGACAAAAAGCTTCAAGTCTGAGATACAGTTCTTCTAATGCTGTGGTTCTCAAACTGTGGTTCATGACCCACACAGGGGTCACATATCAGATATCCTATATATCAGGTATTTATATTATGATTCATAACAGTAGCAATGTTATAGTTATGAAGTAGTAGTGAAATAATTTAATGGTTGGGGGTCACCACAACATGAGGAATGTGTTAAAGATCATAGCATTAGAAAGGTTGAGAACCACTAATACACAAACTGCATGTGATTTTAAAGAAGTTTTGTATATTTGCTAAGGATTTAATTTTTTATTAATACAGTAGAAATCATATTAGAACTTACACTATAAACATGCTAAGGCAATTTCTGCATGGAGAGTTGCCTTTTAGATACTCAGCTTCTTTTGCTCTTTTTATTGTTCAAACACATTGTTTAAGCAAACCCAGTGCTACATAGAAACAGGAATCCTGTTGCTGCAGGATTTTCTATACATATTTTTACAAGTAAAATGTTGATCAGCATATGTAACCTGCATACAAAAGTCACTGTCATCCCTCCTACTATAGAGAGCTACAGTGGTCTAGAAAAATTCAAGAGAGTGTGATGAATAAGAAACAGAATTCCTTAGTTCTTTCATATGTGCCTGGTACCCAGATCTGGATTAAGCATTCTTATTACTGAAGGCCTTTAGGAATCTGGAGGCCCCTGAGCTAACTATGAGAAAAACAAAACAAAACAACAACAAAAAAAACCTCAACCCTGTTTAATATGAATCTGTGGAGATTATTCAACTCCATACATATATAATCCAAAAAAATTACCTTAAAATGGGGCTTTACACAAGCTGATGTGATATTTATCAATACAGATCCCACAAGTCTGCAAAATAACTGTATATGAAGAAAAGGGTTTCTGTGGGAAGACAGCTAAAGAAAAATAGAAAATTCTAGTAAAAAACAAAGAGATGTGAGGCAGCAAATGTCTTTCTACATAGAAATATGTCATTTAGACATGTACTTGAATACCACCCAAGATCAACCAAATTTTGTAGTTATATCAGAGCTGGACAAATTTTCTGTCAAGAGTCAGAAGGTAAGTATTTCAGGCTTCATAAGCCAAATGGAGATACAAAAAATATAACACAAATAGCTATCAAAAAGGGAAAAATTCAAAAATTGAATTTGGGACTTCAAGGTCAGTGCCCCAGTTGTCCAGCTCATTGTAAATGTTTCTGTGTGCTATGGGATATAGGTTGCTGGTCTAAACCCACATGTTGAGGATTTTGACCCGAAATTACAGTATATGCAGAAAAGGCCTAGATAATACATGTTAGGCCAAGTTCTGAAGGTGGACCCAATTTTTTTCAGGAATGGTTTCTTTATTAGGAAAGAAGAGGGGGCAAATATTGTCCTCTACTGCCTGCATTCAAGTGAATATATACCAAGAAGTCGTTATGTAGAAGGCAAGTGAGCAGCCACGCCAGAAATCAACCCCGACAGCACCTTGTACTTGAACTTCTAGCCCCCAAAATAGTGGTAAAAAATGTTTGTTTCTTATGCCATCCATTATGCTATAAAATCTTCATGGTATTTTGTTATAGCAGATTTAGTAGACTAATATAATCTGTAAAGACCATTCTTAACACAGTAACATATAAAAAACAGCAGACTAGAGTACACTGTTCCAAAACGTACATAATCAAGACAAACACTGTTTCAGAAATATTTTTTTGGATGCAATTGTGTAATTGCATGGAGGGGGATTCATCTCCAAGAAGAGATCTTACTTGCTGTGGAATGACACCTACGGAGGGTGCGTGGTCGTTTGTTTGATGAAAACTCCTGCTTCATTCCCTTTGTCAGAACTGTTCTCTCTCCTTCAACTGCAGAAGTCACGCCATCTCTACCTCCCGTGAAGAACTGTTCTCTCTCCTTCAATTGCAGAAGTCACACCATCTGACCCATGCTGTGGGATGTTCTGTATGGCAAATGTGTTGCTAATAAAACACTGATTGGCCAGTGGCTAGGCAGGAAGTATAGGCGGGACTGACAGAGAGAATAAAAAGAGCAGGAAGGTGGAAGGAGACGCTGCCAGACGCTGCCAGACGCTGCCAGACGCCGCCAGGACAAGCATCATGTGAAGATGCTGGTAAGCCACGAGCCATGTGGCAAGGTACAGATTTATAGAAATGGGTTAATTTAAGATATAAGGACAATTAGCAAGAAGCCTGCCACGGCCATACAGTTTATAAGTAATATAAGTCTCTGTGTTTACTTGGTTGGGTCTGAGCGGCTGTGGGACTGGCAGGTGAAAGAGATTTGTCCTGACCTTGGGCCAGGCAGGAAAACTCTAGCTACACTACCTCCCATGAAGAACTTAGTATTCACTCTTCTGTATTGCTTTGACATCATCACTCACCATTTCTGACCTTCCACCCTATCATAGCCTTCTTAAGAAGAAAAGCAGTACTTACAGAAGTTTGTAAATAAGTTATTTATTAACTCACCACTCTGGAGGCATTTCATAATCTGTACCTAATGTGTGTGTGTGTGTGTGTGTGTGTGTGTGTGTGTGTGTGTGTTCGTTTATTTGTGTTTGTCTGTACTATCTCTGGTGCTTTTAGGATAACTGAGGGGTTTTTAAGAATTCACAGACACTTTAGAATTTACTGTTATTTAAATCACTGTAGAATGAAGAGTATTGGTCATCTTTTGCATTAGGGTGGTCCTAGCAATCTGAACAGCCAATAGCTGGGCTCCCTGTAATATAAAAGCCTTATCCCATCCCTTGGAGGAATTTATCTTAAAATGTACTAAAGAAACATATCCCCATTTAGGGCATTACATGTGAGATGAAGGCACAATAGTTTGTATAGCAAATGAAATTATAGGCATTTTTGATGACAGTCAGAATTTTTAAAAAAGCTCCTGTAATTATAACCGCAAAAAAGGGAAAAAATTTCTCTGACTAACTGGAAAAGTGTCATCTATCTGTAAGAGAGGGGATGAAAAACAGCAGTAGCTCAAACTAAGAAGCTGTCATTCCAGGGAGAAGAAGCTAAAGTTTGTGAATACAGGTTGCATTCAGCAAGTCCTGTCTATCTCTGCCTTTCAAAACTATTCATTAGAGGGCAGATGGGCAGAACTCAGAGTTTGAGTTAGACTTCTATTGATCAGAAACTACCTGTAACCCAAAGAATCCGATGAAGATTTTGTCTCATCAGTGTTGGCAGTTACCTCTAAGTAGGAGAATATTTGCTGGGAACAGAAGTGAGTACTGGTTTCAAAAATGAGGAGGAATCAAGAAGGTTAAAGCAGGGTAGAAATCACAGTTCACAATGGTTTTATTCTTCATGAGTCTCAGTCCTTTAGAACTAAGTATCCAACTTAGTTGATCCTTTTCATTAAAACAGGAACTCAATTTCAAATAATTAAAGTAGTTTATTAGGTCTTTAAAGTCTAAATTGTTGATCAGTCTACTGTGCTAAGACAGCTAAATAACATGATGAAGAAAAAATACATAGGCTGGTAAATGACTTGACATCATGCTTGGTGACTTCCGTTAGATTCTTGGAACCCACATTGTAGAAGGACAGAACCAAAGTTCTTCTCTGACCTCCACATACATAAGCCTCCTCATCCTCACAAATATAAATAAAATTTAATTAAAAAATAAGCAGTTCTGACAGTTACAATGGAACTATAGCCAAAATCCTTTTATAAAAGTTGTCCTGAAAATTCTTATTTCATTAAGTTTTGAACTGACCCTATTTACAAATGAATTTGCAAATTTCTTTTGAAAAATGAGTACTGAAACAAAGAATAATTCCTCTCATAGAATACAATGTTGTGCCTGCTAAGTTTCAAAAATGTAACAGGTAATTCTTAAGATTTTATTTACTTATATATAATGCTACTTTATTAATAATATTTTACTTTCATTCATTAGATAAAATCTTTTAAATTGATTACTATAAATCCTTGTGAAGAATTACCATACATTAGCTGAGAATTTAGTTCTTTGAAAATTATTTTCAACTATATAAACAATTACTGTAGATGCCTGTAATTGGATGTTTTTTTCCCATCTGCCAGTCTCCAAATAACCACTCGGAGGCTTAATATTACTTATAAATGCTCGGCCAGTAGCTCAGGCTTATTATTATCTCTAATTACAAGAATTAACCCGTAATTCTTATCTATGTTTAGCCACGTGGCTTGGTACCTTTTCTCAGAGCAACATTCTCATCTTGCTTTTTGAGTCTGACTGGTGACCCTCTGATTTTGCCCTCCTTCTTCCCATCATTCTCAGTTTGGCTTTCCTACCTAACTTCCTGCCCAGCTTCCAGCAAATCAGTGTTTTATTAAACCAATTCAAGTGACAAATCTTTACAGTGTACAAAAAAATTGTTCCACAGCAGATGCCCATCAACTGATGAATGGACAATGAAATGTGGTACATCATACAATGGAATATTATTCACCCATTAAGAAAATGAAACTGGGCTGGAAAGTTGACTCGGAGGTTAATAGCACCAGTTGCTCTTCCATAGGTCCCAGGTTCCCAACCCAGCATCCACATGGTGGCTCATAACAACATGTAATTCAGTTACATGGGGATCTGATGCTTTCTTCTGGCATACCTGGGTACTGCATGTACATGATGCACAGACAGATGCAGTAAAAACATCCATAAATAAATTATAAGAAATTAAATTTGCAGGTAAATGGGCAGAGTTGGAAATAATCATTCTGTGTTAGTTAACACAACCCCAGAATGGCATGTTTTTTCTCATTTGTGAATGCTAACTTTGAATCTTCAGTTTTGTGTGATTCATTTGGAATATCCATAGATGTCAGAAAATTAGTAAGGGGTCATGGAGAGAGGCTTTCAAGGAAGAAGAGACAGAATGCAGTGGTATGAAGGGATGTAGGGGAATGGAATTATGGGACAGAATGGATTAAGTGAGGTCAAGGATGGGAGGGAAGAATAGAGGAGGAAAAATTGAGAAAGCACCTAAGGCCTTTTGAAAAAGTTGTATGGATACCTAATATTTTAGAAGCTCCCTGTATATACTATATTATATATTTCACATCTCTGTCTCTCTGTCTCTGTTTGTCTCTGTCTTTCTCTGTGTCTCTGTGTCTCTCTCTCACATTCATTTATTATATAATGGGCCAACAATGCCTCTACTATATACTCAGGGATAACAAATAAAAGCCCAGTGCCAGAAATGGGTAGTATCTTTTGGAAATATTGGCCAGTAAGGTCCCATAGAGACACTTCTACCCACCCACCCCCACACAAACAGTATGGGCTATTGTCAGTGCTCTTGGTTATCCTCCAGAACTTGATAATAAGACCCTGTTGCTGAAGACACCATATACTTAAGCTGTAGAACATGGAAAAACCAAGCTGGTATTGACCTGAAAGCTTCATTATTACTGGCTAGCTTTAATAGTGATAGAAAGATTGCAAAGGCCACAAGTGGTAGATAACTACTGGAAAATTGTTTTCCTGACATAACACAGCAGTTGCACATATAAACTCCCAGCAATTGTGATAGCATACACAAGACTTGCACAAACTCAAGGAAGACAAAACTGCAGCATGGAGAGGGAAGGTGGAGTACCAAGTCTCACCCTTAGCTGAGGAGTTCTTGGCAGAGATAGCTGCTGGGAAAGAAAGAGTCAGTTTTTATTTAAGGATATGCCTGCTGAGAGGTTGACCATGCTCCAGCGGTCAAGAGTATATGGACAACAAAAACTGCTCTTTATTAAAAAAAAAAAATGGGGACACAAAGTTGGGTAAGTAGAGAAGGGGGTTTAATATGATCAAAATATATTGTATGAAATTCTCAAAATATCAACATATTTTTTAAAAATGTTAGAAATCTATCTTCTAAAATATATGTTTGTTTTATTCTTTTTTTGGAATTTATAGTTCAGTGGTATTTCTTTTGTCTGCAGATCAAATCCCTCTAAGTAAACAAAACCCTTCAGTGGGTTACTTATTCTTTGTTTATTTCCTTATTTATGCTTCTGTTGTTTGGAGGAGGCTCAGTGTTTCTGAAGCATGATTCTTCTTCATCTGGTGAGACCCTCCATGTTCTCTGCTGTGTTTCCTCTTGCTATCCAGTTGCTCAAAACAGTTCATGTCTTCTCTCTCCCTTCAGCTTTTGTTGGACTATCATTGCTTGCTGGAAAGGTTTGCAGAGTTCAGTCATGTCACAGACTGTCCTCTGCAATTTGATATTTATCAGTTTTAAACTTATTGGGTTATTTTTCTTTTGTTGGTTGTTGTTATTATGTCCTGACTCTTTGTCTCCAAGTCATACTTAAATGATTGGTTTTAACTTATAGCATTGTTTTGCTATTGATTTCCTATATTGCTGCTCTTCCTGCCCTTTCCCCCCTATATGGGGAGAGCACATCAAAGGATGGAGAATGACAATTACCATATACTTTTTAGCAATCTAAATATTTCTTATTTGAGTTCCATACGGTATTTTGATCACTTAAATAAGATTTTCGTTAGCATCAATAGACTATCATCAATAATCTAAGGCTTGGAAAAGAATCAATATTGCTGGTCCTGAAGCCAGTGTCTTCCATTCCATTAAGCATGCAGTAGGGGGATATGCAATTGGGGAGTACGCTGGACACTACCAGGCTATGCCCTACTGTATCTGTTATACAATTCCAGACAAAGGGTTCAGTCTTAAGAATGCTGACCAAGTAGTTTTCACCAGTGACAAATTAATGTATTAAAGCATTTAAATGAAGCAGCATTATACTTTCCAAAATGAGGTAGGTGTAGGTCATTAGAGCATAAATTATTACCCCATTTCAAAAATTGCTAGTTTCTTGTTTTCTGGCAAGAAAACAGTAAGGCATTTTAGAACCTTGGCAAGGCTAAGTGTATTTTAGCACAGTTTCAAGATAAAAACAACTTGTCATGTCAATAGCCGAGGCAAAGCAGTTAATGAGATGTAGTTCAATACCCGTGTATTCTATTTGGTTATGCAACTAGTGGGCTGGCAGCTGGACGCTACATTTCACCTTACCAGTGACAAATTACTGTCAGTGTTGAAAATAATTTTATCTAAATAATAAACAACACTGCTATTTTAAAATCTGTTCTCAGGTGCACCCGTCTTCCTGAGAGTCCAGGCAGCATGAGGAACACACATCACTGCTCTTTTCCCCCACCATGTAATATGCTAATGTGAGATTCCAAGAAGGTACTCGATTATCTTTGCTCTGGTCCTGTATTCATGTGCTGTTAAGGTCCGGTTTAACTCCACGCTACTGTTATCCTTGCTTCCTTCATTTCCCCCTTCCTTTATTTCTACTTTAGTGATATATAGATTTCTCTTTCTGAAACCTGAAGTAAAATAAGAATTCTGCTGGTTCTTACTTCTGTTTTATTGTCACAAGAAGTATACTATCCAGTGTGCTTTACTCTTTATCTCTCTCTCTCTCTAAAAAAAAAAAAAATTTCAACATCACAAAATTAAATGCAAACAAGTTAAAAGTCTACACATTTGCTTCTTACTCATTTCTGGAATAAGACTAATTATGAAATTGAAAGTAAAAACTCATACTTAATTTTGTCTGGATGTTAATTTATTTTGTAAGATGGGATTGGTCAACAAGTCAAAAGGCCTTCTATTTTTGCCTTTAGAATTTCACTTTTGAAATACTTATGGAAGATATCATATATCCCAACTAAAAACTGACCAGGCCTTTAGGGAAAAAAATCTCACTCATTCAGATGGGTAAGTTTTCATCTAGATATCATTTTTTTAGTTAATGTTTCAATTTATTTATTTCCTTTCATGGGATGTTAAAAATAGTTTTAAGTGGATAGTGAAATTGAAAGGAAAGTAGTAAGTCCCTTATAAGTTCACCTATTCTCACAGGCACAGCCTTCCCCACTCTCTGCCAACATCATACCCTATGATGGTGCATTGATTACAATTGATAATCTTAGAAGTCATCACCACCCAGAGTCCTAGGTTGCATTAGGACTCCTTTTTGGTGTTGTACTCACAGTTTATGCCATATGGCCTCTACTGGTGTTTTACAAGATAGCTACACTGGCTTGAAAGCCAACTACTCTTTTTGGTCATACTTCTCTCTCTCTTAACCCCCGACCTTTTTATTTCCTGCTTGACTTTTCCAGTGTTGTGCATTGGAATTGTAGAGTCCATAGCATTCTCAGATGGACTTCTTTTCACTTGAAAATTGCACAGTCTCCATGCTTTTTGTTCTTTTTAGGATAAAATAACATTCCATCCTTTGGATTTCCCATAGCTCATTCAACCTGAATCTGCTGAGAGGTATGTTACTTGCTTCTGTTTGGACATCAGTTTGTTTCTTTAGAACTTAAGGAGTAATAACTTGAATATCTCAGTGTTGATCTTAGTAAGACATGACCTTCTGGTTGTATCAATATCAACTGAAGAGGGTAGGTTGCTTTTTGAATTGACTATCACCAACGTCATTCAAAACCATAAAACTGATTTATTTACCTATTCTCATCTAGGGGCAGCTTTTCTCATAAACTAATGCCTTAGACATTCCAAGCTGGGCATTTGGCAGAAGATTGAAATTTTTACAAGTTTTTGAAAATGAGGAATTGAAATGTTCTCCATTTCACCTCCTCCTTTCTTTATAAAAAGATACCACTTTATGGCTGAGCAACCTTCTCTCCACACCACAAGGCCACAACCAAACCTATTGTTTTAAACAAAAGAAACCCTTTACAATAGAGGGACCTGATTTTGAAAACTGGCCTATTCTACCCTCCCCCTCACACACACACTATAACTGGGAAAGAATAAAAGGGAATTTATATTTGATTTTATTCAAGGAAATAATGTTTAAACATATTTAAAATGAGTCTTATGTCTGTTACTGGATCCTGTCTTCTACTGTTTTCAAACACAATAAGGCTGCATACTTCTTTTTGAAAGATCTGCTACTTTCAAAGTTTCAGCATTTATAAAACTATTATTTAGAATGGTCAGAATACTTCCTGGTGTTCTATGTCTTAAAGGTGAAACTTCTGGAGCAAAGCAAATTTAAGCATGATATGGTGAATAGCTCCATAAGCATGCTCACAAGGAAAAGTATCTTTTCAAAAAAAATTTTTTTCCTTTCTCTGTTCAGTTGGATGCCATGGATTTTTCTGTTATGTGTCTTTCCTTTTTCCCAACATAAGGAGGAAAGTTAGGAACCCTGACTTAAATTCTGCTGTAGCTGTTTTCCAGCCTGTTCTAGTCAATGCATTTCTAGGTTTAATGTATACAAAGTCTGACTTGGACCTCTTTTCAGGCTCTCTGCTCCATACTTCAGTCTTTGCTGTATTCTCCTCCCTAGATTAGATGTTATTTGTATTTTTTGTCTATAGAGTGTACTAAATTAATATTATGAATTTCTATGAAGATACATAGAAAAGTATACATTGTGAACTATAAAATTAAATTAAAAATACCCTCATAGATGGCATAAGTATTATGTAAAATGCATTCATTAGAATTTGAACATATGTGTGTTGCAAAGTCTGTGAATCAGAATGTTCCATAACCTGGTTGTTGTGCTCATATGCAATGATATAGTGAAACCTACATTATCTTGAGTGGACAGAGAAGACAAATGTCATAGCACTTAAAACGTATCCCCATGAATTTCTTACACTCAGAATCATATTTTTTTCTTTTTATTTCATTTGTAATTTTCAAATAGTTTATTTCATCTTCCATAGAGGTACTTAAGATTGAGCAAAGAACTAAGCTCACTTGACATACTGAAGCTGACAAGTGCTCTGTGGAACTTCACAGACTGCCCCCTTTTGTTGGAGAAAGCTGACTGTGCAGTATCTGAGGAGTCAGGAAATGAAGACACCTGGTCACAATTTCTCGCCATTTATTTTGGCTCCCCCACCCTCCATGTCTTGTGATCTTTTATTGCTCCTGACTTCCGCCATTAACTCCTTCAAATTCATCATGGCATTATGCTTGCAAAGTTCACAAGGATTCAGGAAACACAGGACTTAAACAAAGCTGTGTAGTGCATGGATTAGAAGTGTTTCATCATAGGACCCTTCATACACATCACGGGCTCCCCGAGCTTAGACATCTTTGATTCCTTTCTCATCAACTGTTACTTTGTATGGAGTCTAGGGGAAATGTTTCCAAAATGGTTTCTTTTAATGAAAATCTTGTGGCTCATTGACCTTGTTAAAAAAAATCATTAGTAAAGGAGAATTTGGGTCTAAAATTGCCCTACTCACCAGAATCGCTCACCAGAAAAATCTGGCCTCAAGCTACACCTACCCACAAGTGTTTGAATCGTTCTAAGTCCAACGTCTTCAGACTTTCTGAGGAAATGAATTGAATCATTCAGAGCCATCTGCATGTAGAATATTATTAAGAAATTATTAATAAAGAACCTTTCTTTCAGAACCCATACATTTTCCTCTCCCATAATGTCAGTCTTAGAAACTGATTTTACTCCATTCCCACAATTTCCAGAAGAAAACCCATCCTTTTCTGTTAAAGATGTTTAAAATGCTAACTTTAGCCAATAAAATTCTCCTGGGAATCTAACAAACTGCTTACTAAATTCTCCTTCCAAGGAGACAGTAAAGCCAGTTTTAAAAGGTTTATTGTGTGACAGAAGTCCAAGGAAAACATCTTAGAAGGCTGACCTTTGAATCTGCCATTTTCCAACTGCCATTATAGTAATTGATTCGGAGAAGAATGGATGGTGAAAACCAGTCAGTCAGAGATATCAGGATATCTACAACATCTCAGCACATCTCCTAACAAGATAATAAAACAAGTGTAATTTTGAGGCACACAGTAACTCTACAGGGAAAATTTTGAAATACATTAATCAATCTGATCAAATTAACAGTATCAAAAATGAGACTACCACCCTATACATGCTTTTTAAAAAAATTAACGATGAAAAAAAAGCATTATCTCTGCAACTTACTTTTGAATGATTTAGATCAAATCTCACCTACCTTTCCAGAGAAATGATAAAAAGTTGTTCAGAGTGTTACATAAATACACCTTAGCTGCTCAGATAGTTAAGACAGAAGTTGCAAGCTCAAGGTCAATGTGGGAGACTGAGTAAGTCCCTGTCTTAGTTAGGGTTTCTATTACTGTGAAAAAATACCATGACTGTGGCAACTCTTATAAAGGAAAACATTTAATTGGGGTGGCTTACAGTACATAGGTTTAGTGCATTATAATAATGGTGGGACGGCTGGGCATTGGTGGCGCACGCCTTTAATCCCAGCACTCGGGAGGCAGAGGCAGGCAGATCTCTGTGAGTTCGAGGCCAGCCTGGGCTACCAAGTGAGCTCCAGGAAAGCCGCAAAGCTACACAGAGAAACCCTGTCCCGAAAAACCAAAAAAAAAAAAAATGGTGGCATATAGGCAGACATGATGATGGGGAAGAAGCTGAGAATTCTAGATCTTGATCCAAAGGCAACAGAACATGAACTGAGATACTGGGCATGGCTGGAGCATATAGGAGACCTCACACCCCACCCCCACAGTGACACACTTCCTCCAGCAAAGCCACACCTACTCCAACAAAGCCACACCTCCTAATAGTGTCACTCTCTATGAGTTTATGGGGGGGCAATTATAGTCAAACTACCATATTCTACTTCCAGGCCCCCATAAACTTGTAACAATATCATAATGTGAAGTATATTTAGTGCAACTTCTAAAGACCCCACAGTCTATCACAGTCTCAAAAAAGTTTAAAAGTCTAAAGTCTCTTCTGAGATTCATGTAAGCTCTTAATTGTAATCCCCTATAAAATGAAAATTAAAAAAAAAAAACAGATCACACACTTCCAACATGTAATGACAGAGGATATGCATTACTGTTCCAAAACATAGGGAAGGGAGAATAGTGAGGAAATACTGGACCAAAGCAAGACCAAAAACCAGCTGGGCAAACTCCAAACTCTTCATTTCCATGTTCAGTGTCAAAATGCTCTTCAGAACTACAACTCCTTTCAGCTCTGTGGATTGTAACACACTTCTCTCCCTTCCAGCTTTCCTCAGCAAGTATCCCATGGCTCTGGCATCTCCAAACATCTTGATGTCTCCAAGGCAATCCAGGCTTTACCTTCACAGCTTTACCAGTTTTCTGTTTGTGATGGGTACCTTCACTGCCTGACTTGCTGTTCTGGAACTTGCTCTGTAAACCAGGCTGGCTTCAAACTCAGAGATCCACCAGTTTCTGCCTTCTGCATGCTGGGATTAAAGGTGTGCACCACCACACCTGACTCTAAGATTTTCTTTAATTGTTTTTCACAAGTTGGAAACTTAGCTGATGGGATCTTGCCCTGAGGTCACCACTCCATTTATTCCATTTCTTAATCTGTTTATCTCCTTGAACACAGGACTTGGCTTCATTCTACTTCCTGGTGCTCCTTTTCTCCTCAAATTGTACACTTTATGTTTTTACTTGCTCAGCTTGTTCCTTTCCATTATAAATCTTCATTAGAATTGCCACTAATAACTACACAACAGAATCTATACTAGGCTGTTTCAAGATTTTCTCTGCCAATGCAATAAATCAAAAACTCTTCACTTTAGCCTTAGGCAGACTCTTTGGACATAAGCAAAAAGCAGCCACATTCTTCACCAAAATATCATATGAATGATCTCTAAACAACATACTAAAATTCCCCTCTGAAACATCTTGAGGCAGTCCTCCACAGTTCATCAAATCACACTCAACACCACTGTCTTCCATGCTCCTACTAGTATGGCCCATTAAACAGCACTTAAAACATTAAACTGCTTTTCTAATCCTCAGTCCCAACTTCCATGTTCCTTCAAACAAAAGCATGGTCAGGACTATCACAAAAACAACCCAGTCCCTGGTACCAACTTCTGCTTTTGTTAGGCCTTTGATTGTTGTGAAAAGACACCATGACCAGGACAATTCTTATAAAGGAAAGTATTTAATTGGGGTGGCTTATAGTATAGAAATTTAGTCCATTATCATCATGGTGGGACATAGCAGCATACAGGCACATGGTGCTGGGAAAGGAGCTGAGAATTCTACATTTTGATCTGAAGGTAACAGGAAGTAAACTGAGACACTGGGTATGGCTTGAGCATATATGAGACTTAAGATCCTGCCTCCACAGTGACACACATCCTCTACCAAGCAATACCTACTCCAACAAAGCCACAACTCCTAATAGTGCCACTCCCTATGAAATTATGTGGAAATTGCATTCAAACTGCCACACTACCTATATCAAAATACATAAGTGAATAAATAAAAGAGCTGGAGGTATAGCTCAGAGAGAGAACACTTGCCTATTACCAATAAGACCTGGGTTAGGGTGAGGGTTAGGATTAGGGTTCCATGCCTACTATTAGTAAAAATAAAATAATGAAAAAAAACCTGGTAAATAAATATTGTCACATTTTCTCATTTATGTAATACAGGTAAACGATCTTGAGAAAGTCTATGTAATACTCCTATACTTTTTCTATAAATCAGAAATTTGTTGGACAGCAACATTTTTAATTTAAGTAGTTCAAAAATATTTCCTCAGCTGGGCAGTGGTTGTTCATGTCTTTAATCTCAGCACTCAGGAGGCAGAGGCAGGCAGATCTCTGTGAGTTCAAGATCAGCCTGTACTACAGAGTGAGTTCCAGGACAGCCAGAGCTACACAGAGAAACCCTGTCTTGAAACACACACACACACACACACACACACACACACACACACACACACACACATTTGAACTATAAGGAAGTCCCTCTGTTTTATGGAAAATTAAACTGTATTCTTGGTAGACAGTGTTCATGTTCTTGGAGAATGGTAGAGGTCTAAATGAATGTCTTCATTGTTGAGTGGCATGGCAGTTAGAATTGGGCAAGGTCCAGAACACCCGCCATGTGGTAGGGTGCCATCGTGAGAAGGTTCATTCTGAATAAACAGTGTGGTTAGGGGTTAGGAGATGCTCAGGAGCAAAGAAGGTACACAGTAAAACCATTTCAGTTGTGACTTACTGTGAGGCTGTTTTGTTGTCTTTTATAGCTCCGATATTGAGGATACTAATATCTTCTGCCAGCTTTATTACAACATAAAGAAATTTTATAAATCTGAAACTTAGAGTTTTAAAAAAACAAAATTTTTCATATTTTACCCATAAATATGGGTTAAGCAAATATTCTGAATTTCCAAATCAATTGCAGATAGGGTATCAAATAAATACATAAGCCATGTGTAGCTATATAAATTGGTGGGTATTTTTTGAAAGAGGATATAATAATAAACCTTTAAACTTGTCATTATTCACATATATTGTCTCTAATATTTCCATGGATGGAAAGGCATAAAAAATAAACAAATAAATACTAATGGTTACAGATTTAAGAATATGACATCTTAACTCTAAATAAATAAAAATTTAAACTAAATTTCAGTGAGTGGATTGATTAAATATATTATGTATAAGATGTAACAGAATATAAACATTAAAGTTGATCAATGGTTCTTAAACTTCTATAAATAACCATTAATCCTAGACATTAAAGTAGATCTATATTTCCTAAAGTTGTATGAAGAACTGCCAAGCCTATGAATAAAAATAAGCATTAAGATTTTATATATATATATATATATAGTATTATCTTTACTACTTATCAAATATGGTAATATTTACTGATTTGTTGCATATATTCACATAAAATAAAGTAAGAGATCTTGTGTGGAATGGAAAGATTCTAATACAGTTTGAACTAGGAGCCATGAATCTTTAATTTTTATAGGACAACAGTAAACTGAATAATGATATAAGTGTTATTGTAAAAGCATGCTCTGACAATATTTGAGTTACTTAATAACTAAACACACATGGCAAAGTGTACAGAGCTTAGATATAAAACTATATATATATGTGTGTGTGGCATGGTTTTGCTGTGTACCTTCTTTGCTCCTGAGCATCTCCTAACCCCTAACCACACTGTTCATTCAGACTGAACCTTCTCATGATGGCACCCACATGGCGGGTGTTCTGGACCTTGCCCAATTCTAACTGCCATGCCACTCAACAATGAAGACAGTTTAATTTTCCATAAAACAGAGTAAGCATTGTACATAGGCAAATAGCAGGCATGTATATGCCTGTAAGTATACATGCCAAAAACTTAGTCTTTGGTTGATTAGTGAGCACCTTTTCTCACATTTAACTTTAAATTTTTCTATCACGTAAGTGTAAGCAATTTACTATAAATATTTTCTTAATAGTAACACTTTGAGTATTTTTAGTTTTTCTC
>CABHPH010107989.1:0-53280 GCA_902168325.1 Peromyscus nudipes | reverse complement strand
ATCGGGATTTCTTTTTTTCCGTTTTTATGCATGTCTGCTCTTTTGGCCAGCTATGAGGTTTCAGGGAGATCCATTGCTACTTTTCAGAGCTCTGACTGATGGCATGGAGAACGAGATACAGACCCTCCACACATCCTGTATATTTTTAACTTGCCCTTAGCTTAGAAGTCAGTATAAAAGCCTGTTCATTCAGCCCTTAATTGTAGCCTTAAAGAGGGGGGGAGGGGGAGACTGTCAATCAGCTCAGTATTTACTGTCGCTTACTATGTAACTTTCTAATGCTTATGTAATTAATTTTTTTTGAAAAGTTTATTTATGATTCTGTTTAAGCCGTTTTTCAGTAGGCTCCATGAGGAACTTCGCAAGTGAACGTGAATAATTTGTTTGCTTTCATTGAAAACAGCACAATACAGATAAATACATTCATTTAATTCTTAAAAAGAAACGTTAGTACTTGAACTTTAAACATAATTAGGATATTAATTCAGTAGCGCATTTGTAAAAAATGCATAGTTTGTATCTGTGTAGAATTTGGCTACCTAATTAGAAAGATTAAGAAGCACATACCTAACATTAATATAAGTTGCTGCTCTCAAACTAAAGAAAATACTATCAAGTTCAGAATTGTGGGCAACATCACGCCTCCCCTTTGTAAAGTCAAAATCAGCAGGAGCTAACTTATTCAGGTCACCCTCAACGCAATTTGATGACAAAACCCAGAGGGTTGGAATTTCTCTTCCTCTGCCTGCCTGCCTTCTCCGGTGGTACCACTCACCTCTTCCTAGCCCCTCCCTTCCAGACAGTATTGACAGCCTGCTAATGTCATAGCCCGGCACCCGGTTTAAAATTGGAAAGGAACATTCCATCGTCTTAACAGTGGACTGCTTAGACTGTATGTTCTGTCATTCACCTGGGCCTGTGCATTTTACTAACAGAGAGAAGCGTTTTTCAGTACTCACAGTCCACGAAACTTTTTCTGTTTCAGGCAAGACATCTCTACATTTGTGATTATCATAAAAACTTAATCCAGAGTGTTCGAAACAGAAGAAAGAGGAAAGGTAGTGATGATGATGGAGGAGATTCACCTGTTCAGGATGTTGATACTCCAGAGGTAGATGAAAGTTTTTCTATGTTACATGTAAATCATAAGCATACTGGCAATTCCAAAACCTTTGTGTAAATATTTGGGCCAATTTTGAAATGTTTAAAGCATCTGAGAAATCTCAAAATTAAATACAATCAGTTAACATGTACTTAGACTAGTGTTAAATCTCAGGTGACAATTCTTATAGCCCTTTACATACAACTTCCTTTTTTTTCTCTAAAAGTTGATATTATGTATCCCCAAAAGGTAGAACTGTTTAAAAAATTATAGATTTAATTATGTAAATGAAATTGTTATTGTGCCGAAGTGGAAGTGCCCTTTGCCCTACAGATCAGTGATATCTTTTTAGCAGAGTGAACTAATTGATATATTAATTTTTTTCTAGGTTGATTTGTACCAATTACAAGTAAATACACTTAGAAGATACAAAAGACACTTCAAGCTTCCAACCAGACCAGGTCTTAACAAAGCACAACTTGTTGAGGTATATATAAGTTTATACTGTTTAAACAACCTGTTCACACCAACAAGGGGTCATTAAATGATGACAAAATAGCTAAGTGTAGTATATATAATAGTACATTATGTATAGGAAAGTCAAAGTTAATTGGTCTATTGTGGGAGAATATAGTTGCTTAGAAACATCTGTCTGCCACCTAGAAAAATCCATTTACAGCATCTTTTTATAGTGATTTTTCAGAATAAGTATTCAGTGAGAAGTTCTTATAATTCTAGAAATCTGTTTTAAATTTCTATTTAATGAATATTGATTAAATACCGAATTGAGGCAAAGCAAATAAAAAAGCTTTCAAGCATTTATTAGAGTTTAGTTTTTAAAGTTTCTATGGAATAGGCCCACAGATAAGCCTGAAACAGGATTTCCTAACTTTCTAGTTTTACTTTCAGGTTGTTTATATTAGTAGTAGTTGTTTTTAAGTAGAGGATGCTTTCTTTACATCTAGAGAGAGCAAAGATTTTATCCAAGATTTTACTTAAAGTTTGTTTTGTATAGGACTTTGGTTCCTTGAGTGTGGTTTGGAAGTTAGCTCTGTGTGTGTATGTTTGTGTTCAAGAAGTAATAGAGCCACAAAATCTGTGCACTTTAAGATATTTACAGATTTAAATAATTTTACTTTATATCTAAGTAAAAATTTCCACTGAATAGATAGGACAGAAATCTCTCTCTCTCTCTCTCTCTCTCTCTCTCTTTCTGTGTGTGTGTGTGTGTGTGTGTGTGTGTGTGTGTGTTTACATGAGTTTTCTCATATTCTTCAGCTTGACTTTAATAGCCTACATTTCTAATATGCATATTAAATAAAAGAAAAATACAAGTTATAATTCTTTGTAGAAAGCTCTTTAACATTAAAATTCAGTATGCTAACTAGTCAAATTTTCTCCTATATTTCCTACCAAGGCAACAAAAATAAAACTTTTCTTTAAATTTTATTTGAAAGATCTAGTCCTTTTTCTGTGACACACTCCGTAAATATAAAGACCTCCCCTACTATGATGAAATATACTCTATATTAACGTACTATAGTCATCCCTCTTCTGCAACAGAGAGGAGCCAAGAAGAGATGCAAACATCGTTTTTAAGTATATAACTCAAATCCCAAGCCTTTAAGGTCGGGTCTTCTAAAAACAGTTGTAGTGGTTCAGAGTTCTTTTCTGTTCTAGAAAAACAGGCCATCCTCTAGAAGCGGAGCGCACACACAAGCAGCTCCGGGTCTTACTCAGGTGTTGTAGTTGTGGTGTACATGTTAGATTTGTACAGTGAAGGGACAGCTCCAGCTCCTTTAATTTTCCAGTCTTACATTTTATTCAGAAAATTCTGTGAGATACTTAGGAAGAATGAATATCAGTTGCACCAAAGATATTTGTGGGATCAGAGTTTGTTACCAAGTGTTTTTGTTTTGTTTACTTTATATTAATCTTTTCCTGTGAATACCATCTAAACTCTCCCTCATGTGCTGCACATCAGCTCTTCTGTTTTATCTCATTGATATTTAATGTTTAAGAGTAGGTACTTTCTAAACTGAAGCTGTAAAGTTTAAAGGGAAAAATACTTAGAACCAGTGCACATTAGTTGAGTGGACCAAAGTGGGTAACATACTTAGAAGTAGAGCGTATTAATTGAGTAGACGAACGGGTCCTTTGAAATCAGACTGTCTTTTGTTTATTATATTTTGTTTTCAATGTGCTTTGGGGCTTGTTGATAGTTTGTTAAAAGGGCTTAACTTTTAAAAGACTATCTCTCGTGGTCATGCAACACTTTGACGGAACAGTGTCTTTTCCTCAGCTCACCGCCCCTGCTGTATCCAATAGTTAATTGGTCTTTTTTTCTTTGTAGATAGTTGGCTGCCACTTTAGGTCTATTCCAGTGAACGAGAAAGACACCCTGACGTATTTCATCTACTCAGTGAAGAATGAGAAGAACAAATCAGACCTCAAGGTGGACAGCGGGGTTCACTAGGAGAGGCGGCTTCTCATTCACGCGGGCCCCTAGCTGTCTGGCTGTAAAGAATGTTTACTCTTTTTCATATGTAGAAAGGTTCTTGTGTATTTTTTCTACAGAGGATTTTCTTTGCCTTTTGTTTGTTTGTCTTTGACTCTAATAATTAGTTGGAAACTCGTGTAAACTGAGCTTCCTAAATTAAAACTATTTTAAATAAAGGTTATTACTGTTAGAACTGCTTCAGTGTTTTTATTTTGTGAAACTTAGATTTTGTTTTAAGCTTCCAGGGGGTGGTATTGAGGTTTCAGGTAAAGACTTGTATTTTGTAAACTTCTCTTAAAAATTTAAAATTTTTTTTAAAAAGTCATTAAAGGTAAAGGAGAAATAACAGATATAAATATAACCCACTTGTTTTTCCTAGGCCAATTGGAAGTGAGCATTCTTTTCTTTGTGTGTGTGTGTGGGGGGGGGACACGACTTTGAGACAGGGTTTCTCTGTATCCTGGCTGTCCTGGAACTCAAAGATCCACCTGCCTCTTAAAGTGCTTTACAATATATGTTAGCAGATTTGAAATTAGACTTCCATTGATTTTTCAACCACTTTGAAATTTCCCTTTATGCATTATTATTATTATTATTCCTTGAAGGCATATGAAGAAAAACAGATAATTTCTGTGCCTTTCTCTTTCCAAAGACACCCCAATGTTCCAGCAAAGGTAAGCGCGCGCACACACACACACACACACACACACACACACACACACACACACACATACACAGTGCTTGCTGAGAGTGGAAATAAGAACTGGAGTTAGGGGCTGGAGAGATGGCTCAGCGGTTAAGAGCACTGGCTGTTCTTCCAGAGGTCCTGAGTTCAATTCTCAGCAACCACATGGTGGCTCACAATCATCCGTAATGAGATCTGGTGCCCTCTTCTGGCCTGCAAGCATGCATGTAGACAGAATGCTGTATCCATAATAAATAAATAAATAAATAAATAAATAAATAAATAAATAAATCTTTAAAAAAAAAAGGACTGGAGTTAGGGCATGAACATGGAAAATAACTCATAATCTGTGCTACTCAAAGATAGCAAATTCAAACTATTTAATAAAACTGCTGTGTGGTGAATATTTATAATCCCAGCTCTCTGGGGGGCTTAGCCAGGAGGGTCACAAATTCGAGGCCGTCTTGACTAGATAGCAAACCTTGCCTGAGCTTGGAGAAGTCTATTGTGTAATGAGCTCTTTGTTTAAAGGCTGAGGTCACTTTCTATCTTCTTGCGTTCCATTCTCTGTCAGTGTTTTATCATTTTTTAACGTCTATTTCTCTTGGAATTTTATTGCTTGGCTAAATGCTTAGCATCACCAATCAGGTTTGTAGCTAGCTTGTCACATCAAAAACAAAAACAGCTCCAGGAAAAATGTCCTAAGAATGGTAGCAAACTTTAGGCTGGAAATGGCTAAGAATACTGATATAGCTCAAAGTTCTTCAAGGCTGACATTTGCGCTGGTGATGTTGGCTGTGGGAGGCCGCCCTGTGTTGTAGGAAGATGAGCACAGTTCATGACATTTACCGGTAAGTGCCAGTAACTCGGTGATGTAACAACAGAAATTACTTCTTAGATACTTCCAGAGGTTCCCAGGTGACAAAATATTGACCACCAGCTGAGACGCACTGACAGTTAAAGTACCGTGCCTACAGTCCTGATTAATTAGGAGGTAAGTCTACTTATTTTCAAGTGTTCTGATTATATTCACAACTAGGAAGTAAAACAGCTGGTGTCTGGTTCTTAGCACCATTTAAAATGTCCCTAGAACATTATTGGTGAGCAGAAGCTATCTATATTCTAGGCATTTTGGAAACCTTATTTGCCGTATCCCCAGAGACTTCTGGGACAAGGTTTTTTCTTCTTTGCTTTATGAAAGTGAACCACATAACTGTAAGATGTCAATGTTTATTTGAAAATAATATTTTTCCCATATTTTATATTTTTACCTAATCCATAAAGATTTCATTTTTGAATAAAACAGCTACATGGTTTTCCCTATAAAAACCTCTCTTGTGAAAAGAACTTGAAATTATTTGATTAAAGTATCCTTATGAACTTATAACTAGCAATTTAGTTTCTTATACTTATTTGCATAATAAAATTATGAAAAAACAAACCCTGAAGAATAGAGTTCTGAATGGTGATTAACCAATGAAATTAAGTCCTTGTTAAAAACAATTTTAAGAAGCCTTTTGAACTAAGGTGCATGTATGCATGTGAGTTGGATATAGTGTGCATGTGGAGGTCAGAGCACAACTTTGGGGAGCCATTTCTCACCTACTGAAGCAGGATCTCTATTTTTTTTCTGTTACAGCATGGCCTATTCCAGCTAGCTGACCCCAGGATGCTGGGAGATTGCCCTATCTCTATTTCCTATCTTGCTGTAGAGGCACTGGGATTGCAGAAGCTCACCACAATATCCGGGTTTTTACATTAGTACAGGGGATCAAACTCACGTCATCAGACTCGGAGGGTACCTTCTTCACACACTGAACCATCTCCTGGGCCCTTGCCAGATCAGTCTAAAACATTCCAAAAGTGAATCTTTGACATTGAAGACTGGAATCTCACCCAGGTTGAGTCGCTACTGAAGCTGTAGTATAAAGAGGTTTCTATAAAAAGTTTTATTCCTGTGCTATTGAGTGTTTCATGTTATGAATTCACTAGTGATCTTTTTACTTATTTTTCTATGAATAAAAAGTAAGTGGAAAGTCATCTTTACATGGGTACAGGTTATTTTTAACAGCGTCAAGAGAGGAATCCAAATTTGCCATAGGAGTTGGATAAAGAAAGAATATTAAATTTGTAGAGGGGCTTTAAAAATTGGCAACATAAGTAGCTACCACAGTTAGTTAATCTCTCATTCTATGGGGCATGATAAATTTAATTCAGTAGCTATATACATCTCGATTGGCTTTGAAAATTATAAATTTATAAACTCAAGTTCCAGTTTCTTTTGGGATACTATCTTACAAGGACACCAGCGTACAGTATGGCTCGTTAAGGAAGGGAATGGCTCAGTTGCCTTTAGCCTACTGGCTATGGGTGAGATAGGACCTCTGTTGGTCTTTTCTGTATCGAACACACAGATTGCAAGCCCAGTGCCACTTTGAGATCTCTGGCAGCAGTTAACTCTGCAACTCACGCACGATTGAGCCTGTATGATAATGAGTATTCAGAGACGGGTAACGCCTGGGGGGCACTCACCAACCTAAGACAGCACCTGTGTGGCCTGGCCAGGTGTCTCCATGACGGATAAGGTGACCTGCTGACGTCCCACGCAACCCTAGTCAGAAGCTCATTTTTTAATAAAAGGGGGACCTGTAGGGCCCTGGCCCCCGTTTTGGGTAACTGTTGCCTTGCTTGTGGACCTTGACCTTGATATTCTCACTATGCTAATTCCCTGCCAGGTTCCACCCTCCTGAATGCTTAAGGGAAGTTCCTTGCCTGGTACCCTGAATAATGGGCGTTAACAGATTAGAAGCAAGATTGTAAAACATCAGTAGCGAACTTCTGCCCTCCAGGGTCCTCCCATTGTGCTGTAAGCCTGTATTTAAGACCTCCTCCCCCCTTAAATAAATGACATTCAGCATTTAAAATTAATATATATATATTATATATATATATAATAATATATATATGAATGAATACTGTGAATGTAATCTATGAATACCACAAATGTGATTAATATCATGAGTGTAATTAATGAATATCATGAATGTAATTTAAAAAATAAATAAATAAAGTCAAAAAAAAGAAAAAAAAAGTAAAAAAAAAATTATTTAGAAACCAAAACAAATTTGGAGAAGGCTAAAATTTATTTTTCAAACCCCCATATGTGATGCACTTTTTTCGTTGAAGGGAAATTTACGTAATACACAATCAATTTAAAGTGCAGAATTTGGTGGTCTTCCATGTGTTCACAATATGACACAGCTGCTGTGTCTAATTTCGTATGTTTTTCCTCACCCTCCAAACCAGTCATACACGGTCACCCCCATTCCCCTCGTTGTATCTGTTAGTATATCTCCATGGTGGGTTTATTCATTCATTGAACATTGAGTTTCAACCTTTGCCTAGTGTGAATAATGCTACTGTAGAAACGTGACTGAACTGGTGTATCTATAGAATGTTTCTTCTTTGCTCCTGAGTATATACTATATATATATAATATAATATATTTAATTTTTGATTTGTTTTTATTGATGTGCATTGTTGTACTTCCTTGTCTGTCTGTGAACACACATGCATGTAGGTGTCCTCAGGGACCAGAAGAGGACATTGGGACCTCTGGAACTGGAGTTACAGGCAGGTATGAGCCAGTGTGTGGGTGCTGGGAACTGAACCCTCGAGATCCTGGAAAGAACAGCAAGTGCTCTTAACTGCCAAACCACAATTCTTCTACCCTCTGATATATATATTCATTGATATTGAACATTTTATAGGCTTTCAGATAACGTATCTTTTTGTAGAAAAAGTTATTTTAAGTCCCTTTTTTTTTTTAGCTCAGCTGTTCTCTATTCTGGGTATTTAACCTTTATTAGAGATTTCCAAACATTGTTTTTTTCTCATTTTTGATATTGTTCTTCCATGCACTAAAGTTTTACATTTTCGCCTTGTCTAGTGTACGTAGGTTTTTGTGTGTGTGGCTCTACTTTTGGCATCAAGTCTTGAATCCACTGCTAAATACAACGTGGTAAAGAGCAATGCTTTTTTTATGGTTAACCAGTTGTCAAAGCATCGTTTTGAGAAGATATTATTTCCTCGATGAATGTTCTGAGTTTCCTCTTTGAAAATCACCTAGCCTAGAATATTAGAGTTTATTTCTGGATTTTCAGTTCTTTTCCATTGACTTATTAGATTTATTAGCCTTGCTTTAACTTTTAAAGATCAAGAAGTATCAATTCTTTGTTCTTATTTTGATCATTCTTGGACTCTTGAAATTCTGTATGAATTTGAAAAAAAATGGCTTTTTCCAATGGGATGTCATTGAATATACACACTGTTTAAAGATTTCCATCTGAATTGTGGTAAGCGTGCTAACCAATGAGTGTGCAGTCTTTTCATTTGCTTAGGTCTTCTTTAATTTATTTTTGTAGAAATTTGGTGTTTCTGTTGTCTTTAATTTCCTTGGTTAAATTTATTGGTAGGCATTTTATTCTTATGATGCTATTCTAAATCGAATTGGTTTCTTGATTATCTGTATTGATCATTAGTGGTGTAGAAACAACTGATTTTGTGTGTTGACCCTATAATAACTGTGCTGGGTTTATTAGCATTAGGGGTGTGTGTGTGTGTGTGTGTGTGTGTGGTGTGTGTGTGTGGTGTGTGTGTGTGTGTGTGTGTGTGTGTGGTGTGTGTGTATGCACACATGCACGTGCACATGGGTTATTCTATATATAGTCATGTTAAATGTAAGTAAAGACATCATTTCCCTTCCCATTTGGATGCCTTTCATTTCTTTTCTTGCCAGGTTGCTCTGGCTGGACCTTTCTCTGTTAGGTTGACCATCACTGGTGAAGCACATTCTTGTTTTGTGCTTTTTATTCGCTCTTTTCTTTTCTTCAAAAATGATCATCAAAAGAACTCATACCTGTTAGCAGTTATAGAGGTTAAAACTGTGAAGTGACCTTCACATAGTGCTCCTTGTCCTTCCTCCTGAGGGGCCCTGCCTGTTATTTTGGTTGTCTGTGGTTCTCAACTCTCTATTGATCCTTTGGGATCAGTACTCTTTGTAGCAGAGCAAACACTGGAGGAGCCCCTCACCATGGCGAGGAACAGAAGAATCCTATCAGGAAGTGACGAGCTATTTAAGCATGGCTGTCCACTTTGGACTCAGCAACATGGGCCTAAGAACAAAAACAAGGATTCCGAAAGTCCAACACAAAACCACAGGAAGCATTTGGTGAGCTGTCGGCCATGTATAAGCCCATGTCCTGTCGAGCAGAAGCTTGCTCTTCTGAGAAGGGAAGAGAGGAAACTGTGTTTTGAAACAGTGTAGTGGTTAAGATTAGACGCCACGCTAATACTGCCCATATTCCAAACCTGGGTCTGCTGCTCACTAATAACACAATCATAGAGAAGTTCATTTCTGTAAACCTTGGCACTGTGCTCACAGAACAGGGAGAAAGATTGCATCTGTTTCCTTTGTTGAGAGCAGTAACATTTTAAAGAACACCCCAATTAAAGCCATTAATGTGAGTCAAACATTTGCTTTTAAAGGCATTTTGACCAAGTCAGAAAACATTTTGTGAAGCAAGTTGTCTTTATGTTTACTTGGTAATATAAAGGAAGAAGTGTGGTTTTATAATGCATAAAGTTAGTGTCTTTGAATTTCTTTTTCAGATGGTATTTTCTTATCTTTAAAAAAATTTTTTTGCATGCGTATATGTTTATGCACCACTTACATGCCTGGTTCCCTAGAAAGACAGAATAGGGTATCAGAGATGACCTGGAGCTGAGGTGTAGATGGTTAGGAGCCATCTTATGGATGCTAGGACTCAAACCCAGGTCCTCTAAAAAAGCAGCAAGTGCTTTTAACCTGCTAAGCCATCTCTCCAGACCCTCTTTATTTTCTTTTCTTTTTCTGTTGTTTGTTTTGAGATAGAGCACAGCTGAGGATGACCTTGAACTTCTGATTCCCCTGCCCCTGCCTCCCGAGGGCTGGGAGGACTGATGTGGGCCACCCCCTCCCATGGTTTATTCAAATGGTGTTTCCTCCTTGGGTTTTGATTGCAGTAAGGAAATGCTTGTTTAAAGGACTTGTTACTTCTCATCTGCTTTGGTTCTGCTGTGTCGCTTGTATAGACAATGGATTGTTAACACTTACCTGTCAGAAAAAACAAAATGAAACAGATTACTGATGATTTTCTTTATTTAGCTGTCTGATGTACCGGTCCAGAAAGGAGGTGAGACATCCCTTGTTGAGTCTGGTTTTATTGCCAGTACATTCATTGAAGAAAGGCCAATTAAATCGCATGCTATTTAGACAACTGATTTATTTATTTTTTAACAACTGAATTTCTTCATGTGTTTTAAATGATGTGATATCTAAGCCGGGCGGTGGTGGCGCACGCCTTTAATCCCAGCACTCGGGAGGCAGAGCCAGGCAGATCTTTGTGAGTTCCAGGCCAGCCTGGGCTACCAAGTGAGTTCCAGGAAAGGCACAAAGCTACGCAGAGAAACCCTGTCTCGAAAAAAAAAAAAAAAAAAAAAACTTAAATGATGTGATATCTACAAACATGTTCTGATAGGTATATGCAAGGACTCTTTAAGAGGAACAGAATTGAGATAACCCCAAAAGTTGTTTGACTCAGCCTGTAACACCTGTGTTGAATGGATGCCAGTTACTATTCTGTTTGGGTCTCCAGAAACAGGACCTTTGAGGTTGTACTTCAGTGAATAGTGTTTCTGTTCTGTCACTAAATGGTATCTCCGAACTGCCTTTAAGATATGGTGTGTCTCAAACTTCCCCCACAGTCCTTTTCTAATTCCCTCTATAACGGGCTTCACGTTTATGAACAATAACTTTATTAAGAGGACAGCTTTGTTAGAACACATGTTCAGAGAAGACATGTCTATCTTATGCGTTACTAATAGCCCAAGAATCTTAATAATGGCTAGCGCCTAGCCTGCATGTAATGCTTTTATAAAATGGAAGTTCCTGAAATTAACTTTTTTGGTTACTATGAGTCCACACTTATATTTTAAAATAGAAGATTAAACCCCAAAGCTGTCTCCTCACAATTAGAAAATGTCTTTTTTCTTTCTTTCTTTCCTTCTTTCTTTCTTTCTTTCTTTCTTTCTTTCTTTCTTTCTTTCTTTCCTTCCTTCCTTCCTTCCTTCCTTCCTTCCTTCTTTCCTTCCTTCCTTCTTTCTTCTTCTTCTTCTTCTTCTTCTTCTTCTTCTTCTTATTATTATTATTATTATTATTATTATTAAAGTAAGGTCCTGTGTAGCTGGACTCAAATTGTCTACATAGTTGAGAATGTCCTTAAACTTAAACTTGGGATCCTTCTTGCTTCCTGTTCCCAGTGCTGGGATCGAAGGCATGTGCCACTATATCCTGTTGTGGGATATTCATTAAGATTCGTTTATGCTGTGGAACATTTGTTTAATGATGCAAAGATGTGTTACATTTGTTTGATTAAATAAAATTAACCTGGGGGCAAGAGGCTGAGTCAGCAATTAGCTGACAGGAAGTGGTGGGGGGAACCCTGTGTAGCTAGGGTCTTAAGTGGGGGCTGAGCAGAAGGAGCAAGGAGAAAAGGTTAGCAATTTGCTCTTCAGCCTCTCTGAGGGAGCAGAATGTCACCTCAGCCTTTGAATCCTGAGTTCTTCTATAGAGGGATAGAGATCTAGATAAAGTTCCTTTTAGCAGCGTGATAGAGCCGGTGCCCGAGGGAACAGAATTCCTGCCTGGCTCCAGCCAGTGCTGCCAACCATAGCTGAGGATTTGCAACTGTCGATTAGCAAATTTAATTTATGTAGTACTGGGGCTTGAACCCCGGCCTCTGCATACTGCCAGGCATCTACCAACTGAGTCACACACCAGCTCTCTCTAGTGCACTTTTTTAATTCTTAAAAATAATGATACTCCAGGCAAATATATCATGATCTTAAGGATACAACTGTATGTTTGAATGGTGTTCAAATTCTGCTTTCCCTTGTTGTGTATTTTAAACTCGAGTTAGAAAAAATGGAGCTAACAATATTACCTTTAAGATGTTGTTTTGTTTTTCAAAACAGCAAAATTAAAATGTACTTAAAGATGAGGCATATGTAATAATACCCAAGGATGGGTTCTTCTTTTCCTTTTTAGTAAAAAATGTGTAGCTTCCCTTCCAATAAGTTCATTTATTATCTGGTTCTCTCTGTTCAATTTGCCTGGTCAAAACTCATAATTAACAACCAAAATTTTCTATCTTCGAATCAGGATTGTGGCTATCCATTGGGGGACAGGACTCTTATTGGATGTAGTGAACTCCTCCTAAATAACAGTCTTCTAGCCAAACATTTTAATCAGTGCTAATAACGTCCACAGAGACAAGCCGAATGGAAATAACTTTTATTGCCGCTGTAGCCAGGTTTATACAATCTGTGCTTTCATATGCTGGGCGGAAATCAGAACTGTAACTATATAACGCAGTTTGTGGGAAGTTAGGGACCGCGTTCTCCGGAAGGCATACAGATCCTCAGTGATTGTTGCAGGGGATCACAAAGGAGATCTTCGGTCCAAAGAAGACATCTCTGAAAGAAAGAACACCAGTTAAACTCAGCCGGAAACTGAGGGGTATGTTAGTCTTTTCTGGATTGAAAGTGGACGGGGCTTCCCAGGGTTTCACATACGACTATTCGTTGTAGGTGAACCAAATACAAAAGGCTGGGTAGGAGGACTTCCTACAGGAGCCCCAAGGACCAAAAAGGTAACTGCGTTTGCTTTCACCCATTTACCATGGATGTTAGGCTATTATTTGTCTATAAGTAAAAGGAAACAATAGATAATTTCAAAACCCTATCCAAAAGAGTTCACTCTGATGTGGAGATGGGTTATGAAGTTTAAATTTGGGGGTAAGAAGAGATGGATCAGTAAATATTACTTAGAAAACCATTAAACAAATTTTAAAATATTTATATTTATTTAAATATTTATCTATTTTTAAATTTTATTAAATTTATTCTCATATTTAATTCATTATTTTGTTATATTTAATTCAAATATCTCAGCTTCCTAAATTTTACACAGGAAAAGTGTTCTAAAAGCTATTCTTATCTTCTTGGGTAGAAAAGCTAGTATAAGGTAACATGAAAAAATGCATGCAATAGTATAAAATTATATGTACAGGGTGTTATGATTCTGACTTACTAGAAACACACTTTGCAAAGTGATTCTGTCGCTACTGGAAAAAAAAAGTCTCAAAGTTAAGGAGAAACGGTTTCTGTGTATTTATACCTCTGTTTAAATGTAACAGTAATGATCACAAAGTTATATCAGGAAATATAAGCCCACTGCAATAAACTGGTTTACTAATCCAATAATGAAAAAAAAACATTTTAATATTGATTGGCACTTAAATTCTACGACATAGAAACATGTTTCATGGGGTTAATTAACAGGTTTTTTGTTTGTTTGTTTGTTTGTTTGTTTTGTTTGTTTTTTTTCTTTGGTTTTTCGAGACAGGGTTTCTCTGTGTAGCTTTGCGACTTTCCTGGAACTCGCTTTGTAGTCCAGGCTTGGCCTCGAACTCACAGAGATCCACCTGCCTCTGCCTCCCGAGTGCTGCGATTAAAGGCGTGCGTCACCACCGCCTGGCGTTAACACACGTTCTTGCATCGTGTAATATAGTGTTTCTGAAACATCATGGTGCTTGCGAACCACCCAAGGGCTTGTTGACCTCTAATGGCAGGGCCTGCCCTGCGCAGCCTCTGATTCAGTTGGTCTGCACTGGGGTCCCAGGGCAGGTGTGCACTCAACGCGCACTGCTCTGGAACACCCCACTTTGTGAACCAGCTGGGTCTGAATCGGGTTTTTGTCTCTACAGTCACATTAGCTGGTTATGTGAGGTGTGACCCATCACTTCAGCCTGCCTTCCCTCAGGAAGAGTCTTACATCTGCATTTTCTACCTTCAGTTTTCTTAGAAGGCTGAAAATATGATGTCAGATGTTGAAAGCAATTTGAAACAGTATTAAATGTCCAATATTATAGCATTTGAAACAGTCTTTAATCAAAAGAAAATAATCTTAAAATCAAGAACTAAAACTATTGATTAAATCTCCCATTGTTTTTTTAATTAACATATACCAATTTTCCAAAATGTAAATTGTTTTTAATTTTTAATTAACTTATATATGGAGCTGGAAAATCCTCCCATGGTCCTTACTGACATTTTCTGTCCCAGTTATTTACTTGATGCTGTTCATTAACTTGTTTAATCTAAAAAAAAAAATTTATCAGTTTTCAAATTAGTTACAATGTCAACTTTGAGGTTCATTTATTTTACCAATAGATGTTTGTTGTTGTTGTAAGAATTGAACATAGAATTGAACAGGGTAAGGTATTCTTGTTCACATCTTTATTTAGGCTTTGTTTTTGTTGTTTGTGACAGGCTCATTGTGTAGCCAAGGCTAGCCTCCAACTCCGATCTTCTCACCTGCACAACTCTACCACAGTTGTTCAACAAGAACACTACATAACTTGGATGGTTGTGAAAACAGCTGGGATTTGAGTTTACTTAAGACAGTGATTCATTTCAGCAAACCCAATTCTGAAGCTGCTCTAAGCCAGGTCTGGTACTTCATGCTGTGAACCCAGCACTTAGGAAGCTGAGGGAGGGGGATTGCCATGAGTTTTCAAGGTCTTGAGGTCAGCCTGGTCTATATAACAAGATCCAGCCAGCTTGAGCTATAGCTGAGATCTTGTCTAAAAAAAAAAAAAAAAAAAGATGGTAACTGAATCACGAGTCTATTGAGTGGATGAAATTTATTAATACCTACAAAGGCTTTATTACTATCATTGGTACATAATAAACCTTCACTGAATGTTACATTTCTACAACATTAAAAAAACTGAAAAAATGTGCTTCTGGGTTGTTTTTATAATCACGATAAAACAAAATAATTGAAACAACCTTATAAATAAATACAAAATAGTGCTAAAATATGTTAAAGTTGCCCATACGCTATTATATGCATTTGTGTAGATTTTCAAAGTATGTGTTTTAAAGATTTGTGTAGAGAACTCACTGGGAAATTTATCTTCATACCAGTGCCGCAAGGTGAAGATACTTATTTACAAATTAATCATTTGGAAAAGCATAAGACAATAAAAGATGAACTTTTAAGAGGCCTTTTCTACAAATATAGCAACACGCTTTGAAATTTCATTTCCTTACTTTGGGCAACAGAGCAGTTCACTGAAATTGCAGTAACAGATCATTTCACATCCCTTCCCGTCCCAGAAATGATGCTGGACGTTTGTGTCGATCAGCGTCAGATCCGATCTGCCCTCTGGAAGGTTGTGACAGTTGCGATCTTTTAGCATCTTTCTGTAGCAAGAAAGGCGACTTGAAGGCATGGCGTGGGTTCCTAACAGCAAAGTTAGCCCCAGGGTGACAAGTACCACAGATTTCATCATGGCTTTTGTTCCTGAGGTAGAATAACAAACAAAAATAGGTCAGCATTTGTTGTTTAAAAGGTGGGATTCACCTGAACCTAAAGTTTTGCATGCTGTCATAAATTTGGATATGAGGAGAATTATTCTTTTCCACGCTCTTTGTGTTTCTCACAGTGTAACTTTCTGACCACTTACATTTTTTATTTGAAACACTTGATTAAAAATTCAATGTCTGGACACCACTTAAAAAAATAGTGAAGGAGGTGGCGTATGCCTTTAATCCTTTAAACCCAGCACTCGGGAGGCAGAGCCAGGATCTCTGTGAGTTCAAGGCCAGCCTGGTCTACAGAGTGAGTTCCAGGACAGGCTCCAAAACTACACAGAGAGACCCTGTCTTGGGGGAAGAAAAATAAAAAAATAAAAAAAGTGAAGCTCAAGGAGGTGGCTCACTCAACTGGTCAAGACACTAGCCACACAAGCCTGAGGACCTGAGGTCCGTCCCTGGGAGCCATGTAAAAAGCCGCTGCAGAAGGTGTTAGCATGCATCTGTAATTCCAGCACCCCTTTGATAAGATGGAAGGAAGAGGCAGGCAAATGGCTCAAAAGCCATGGGCCAGCTAGCCTGGAGCACACAGCCCAGCCGCAAAGCCAGCAGAGATCTGTGGCAATGAGGTAGACAGTGAGAGAAAAACTCCGCAAGGAAAAACCTCTGGCCCTCTGACTTCCACATGGGTGCCATGGCGTGCGTGTGCCTGTGCTCACTCACCTGTGCACCAGTGAGTGTGTACCCGTGCACACACACAAGAAAAAGTATTGAACGAGAATCACTAAGGGGGAGAATTTGCATTTAATACGGTACCCAAAGTCACACATTTTTTTTTATGTGTAGTCACTTAGGAACAACGGCTTTTAAGATGATAAAAACTCATAGACCTTTGTAGAATGACTAGGATTCCCACTGAACTTGATGTTTCCTATGTTATAGAACCATAACATTATCAAAGAGCTTAGGTGCTACCTGACAGAGACAAAAAACTTATTTATGCCAATGTTCACAGATAATATTCTATAAATATATCCAGAATTATTCTTTGGACTCATTCTTGTTACAATCTTTTATTGTTTTTTTCTTTTCTAATTTTTACCCACATAGACAACTTATCTGCAATTGAAAATGGAGGCTTGAATTCCTTCTTAATCATCTAGTGTGGCCATGACCACCTACAACGGGAAACTGCTAAATGAACGCACTCTGTTGATGTAGTTCTATCATTTTACCTATTGTAAAATCATTTTCCTTAGCTTATACCCACCGGTCTTGGTTTGAACCTTCGTGGCCATACCAAACAAGTCTAGTTCCTCGGGAGATCATTTAATAGTGGTTCTGCAAGACTGGGGTAGTTGTCATGTCTGTAAGCAGTCTCCTCTAGGTTCTGTGTTGGACCTGAAGGAGCAGAGCTTATTGAAGTAAAGGAGAGGTAACAGCATAGTATAGAATTCAGAATTAGCATCCATAGCCACGCACATGGCACACTGCACTTCGCTAACATGCCAGTGTGTCTTCCTGACGAAGAAGGAAGGCCCATAACGGCACATCTCTTTGCACATGGCACTTTAAGGATATTTGTTTTCTTAAGACAGGGTTTCTCTGTGTAGCCCTGGCTGTCCTGGAACTCACTTTGTGGATCAGGCTGGCCTCAAACTCAGAGATCTGCCTGTCTGTCCCAAATGCTGGAATTAAAGGCGTGTGCCACCCCACCCCCCACCTGTACCCATCAATGCCTGAGGCAAGTGGGAGGTCATAAGGAGTTCGGCCCTGCCCCTCATCAGCTGCAGCAGTGGGAAAATGACCCCTACACCACGATGCTGCAAGAATCAACTCGGCAGGACAATGCAAGAGAGCTCACCCTGATGATGAGGACAAGTGAGAGCTGGTGACCTGATCAACCCTGCAACTACCCAGGCCCAGGGTGATGTGTTGGCCCACCCCAACATCCACCCCATTTGTGATCTGCTGGAGCACATGAAGGGACCAGCAAAGCTGAAGGATCTCCACAACACAGGGCAACAGCAGGATAACCAGGAGGAGTTCCAGCGAGGACCCAGCATCGACAGTGTGGCAGAAACCAGAGGCCTCGAAACAGATCAATGACCCTCTGCAATGAACACTCGCAAATAAAGATATATGGATAAAAGTGTTTACCCTGTGATTCATTGTGTGTCACACTACTGTTTCCATGACGAGATTGTTTTTTTTTCCTTCTCTCTTTTTCTTTTTTCTCCTAAATTTATTTTATTGGGGGAGGCGGGGCGCAGTTTGCAAGAATGGATGGATACCAAGGGATGAGGAAATGAATGGGATAGAGATTCATGATGTGAAAGACACAAGAATAAATAAAAGAAGGGGGGGGGGAAGAAACATTTTAGACTATGGTGCTCTACTGTCCATGAGTCTCTTCTACAAAATAAAAATATCATAACCTAGCGAGACAAAAGACCAAATAGGAAAGAATGTATGGATCGGAGAGTGATCTCAGTGGGTGGGCTCCTGGGAACACAACCCCAGGTGGTTTGAACAGGAGGGATTTAGTCACTTGTGAATTTTAATGGCTGAAGATACCTACTATTTCTTTTTTTACTACAAAGTCAAAAATCCAGAAATAAAAAGAATATTTGTTTTTCATTAACATACGGAGCAATTGGTTTCAATGTGGTGTTCTCATACACACTTGCTTCGTACCCTTCTCTTCCCATCCCCCACCCTGTGTACACTTCCATCCCCAACTCCTGTACTCTCCTTCCCAAGTCCCCTTTCTGCCTTATTTTATATATTCTATGACCTTCTTCTTCCCCTGCCCCTTCCTTATCACCTCTTTCCTCTCTTCTGCTCCCCTTCTGGTCTCACCATCTATAGCCATTTACACCACACACACACACACACACACACACACACACACACACACGAGACAAGAGTGGACATGTGTGTGTTTGCCCGAGTCTTGCACTTTGAAAGAAAACAGTATTGTTGAAAGGAGATTAAAAGCAAGAGATCTCCAATGCTTAGATACAGCTTATGAGTAACTCATCTTAGGTAAGATAAGGAAATTTTGAATAAAGACTGATTTTTTTGTTAAATTTAGAGAATAAAAATCGTATTCCTAAAAGTTTCAGATTTTATTTCATATTCTAATTTGAGTTAGTTACCTTTGACCTGGCTTGTAATTTTAAAAATTGGGCATTCCTAATTCTTAAATATTATTAAAAGAAATGACAGTCTCTGATTTAATAGAGCGAGACATTAGTTCTGCAGTGTATCACAATCTATCATATATATGTATATTATAACCTTCAAATGGACTTTTCACAGACCATAGATTAAAAATCATACTTATTTTTACTTTTGTTTTGATTTGGTTTTGTTTTGAGATAGAATCTCACGTAGCTCATGCTGACCACAAGTGTGTACTTGCAAGTGTTCATTGCAGAGAGTCGTTGATCTGGTTCAAGGCCTCTGGTTTCTGCTACACTATCGATGCTGGGCCCTCACTGGGACTCCTCCTGGTTATCCTGCTGTTGCCCTGTGCTGTGGAGATCCTGCAGCTTTGGGTCCCTTCACGTGCCCCAGCAGATCACAGGTGAGGTAGATATTGGGGTGGGGCAACACATCACCCTGGCTCTGGGCCTGCGTAGTTGCAGGGTTGGGCTTGAACTCCTGATCTTCCTGTCTCCGCCATGCAAGTGCTGGCATTGCACGTGTGTACCATCACACCTACGGTATTCATATGGTTAAAAGGTTAATGCCATGAGGTGCTCTCAGTCTCAGCTGCTGCAATGAGGCCCTTCCCTATGTATTTTTTTTCAAAAGCAAAACCTTGTCATCCCCAACACATTTTGCTTTTCAAGACTGGAGCCATCACACTGAGAACCTTTACTATGGGGCAGGGAAAAAAATCACAGCCATGAATCTTTAAGGAAGTATTTGTGTAGAACTAACGGGTTCCACTCATTGGGGAAAGATTTTTTTTTACAGCTTTTTTTTTTTTAAGGTGAAATTGACATACGATAAACTGAAAATACTTCAAACATAGTTTGTTAAATTTGGGTCTGTGTTTTTCCCATGAAGCCGCCACTACAGTCAAGGCATTAATCATAGAATTGCCCCTGTTTCCCTACATCCTTTTATTGTCCATCCCTCCTTGTGACCCATCCCATCCAGCAACCACTGACGCGCTTTCTGAAGCCACAGATAATATCCATAGTCTAGAATTTGATATAAAATAGTAAATATGAAACCATACAATCTTTTATTATGTGGGTTATCTCAGCGCAGTAGTTTTGAGGTTTAGATGTTTTTTTTTTTTTTCTTTTTTGGTTTTTCGAGACAGGGTTTCTCTGTGTAGCTTTGCACCTTTCCTGGAGCTCACTCAGTAGACCAGGCTGGCCTCGAACTCACAGAGATCCGCCTGCCTCTGCCTCCCGAGTGTTGGGATTAAAGGCGTGCGCCACCAACGCCCGGCCGAGGTTTAGATGTTGTATTGCTAAGTATTCCATTGTACGTACTGTACATTGTCTATCCATTTGCCTGCTAACGGACATTTGCGTCGTTTTCCATTTGGGATGGTCATAACGAAAGCACTGAGAACGCCTTCTTCTGTGCGAGTCTTTGTAAGATCAGGGCGTTTGCTGCTCTTGGGAAAATATGGACACGTGGACTAGCCGGCTGGCTTGGATGGCGGAGGCCGTAGTTCAACCCTGGTGTCATTCCTCGGGAACCATCCAGCTTGGTTCTTCTTTTCGTTAATTTATTTTACTTTATGCGTATGTTTCGCCTGTATGCCTGTATGTGTATGTGTACCATGTGCATACCTGTTGGATGCCCTGGAACTGTATTTAAGAATGTTCGTGAGCCACCATATGGGTGCTGAGAACTGAACAAGATTCTTTGGGAAAATCAAGGGATTGAAAAACTATGTAAAAATGTTTTAGCACACTTTTTTAAAGACAGGAGTTCACCGTTTTTTTGCTTGGCCTGGAACTTGCTATTATAGCATACACAGCCTTAATGTATTGATCCATCTACCTTTGCCTTCTTAGTATTGTGATTACGGCACGCACAACCGTGCCCTGCTGCAAGGGCACCAGGTGCTCTTAACTGCTGAGCCAGCTCTCCAGCCCCCACCTAGGTTCTTGAGACAGGATCTCTCACTGGGTCTGGGGCTTGTCAATCAGTTAGGCTGGCTGGCCAGGGAGCTCCAATGGGCCTCTGATCTCCACCTCCCCAGTGATAAGATTACAAGCATGCATTGCCGTGCATGACTTCTTTCCCACATGGGTTCTGGGGTTCAAACTCAGGTCAAGTTATTGTATCTACATGGCAAGCACTTTATCAGCAGAGCTAATGCCCCAGTCCTAGTATATTTTTACTTTTAAATAAACTATCAGGGCCGGGCGGTGGTGGCACACGCCTTTAATCCCAGCACTCGGGAGGCAGAGCCAGGTGAATCTCTGTGAGTTCGAGGCCAGCCTGGTCTACAGAGTGAGTTCCAGGACAGGCACCAAAGCTACACAGAGAAACCCTGTCTCAAAAATAAATAAATAAATAAATAAATAAATAAATAAATAAATAAATAAATAAATAAACTATCAAACTTTTATGAAGTGGTTCTGCCATTTTATATTCCCACCAGCTGTGCGATTTCTCCACCGCCTCCAACTCCTGATTTGGTCATGCTTTACATCTTAGGTATTTTAACTCGCATATAATGGTATCTCATTGGTTTATATTGCCAATTCTTATTCACTGTTCATGTTGAGTCTCTTTTTATGCAATCATTTTTTTTTCTGGTGTGTTTTTTTGGTGAAGAATATGTTCCCGGGCTGGTGATATGTCTCAGCAGATGAAAGTGTTTGTCACCAAGCCTTGGGACCTACCTAACGGAGGAGAGAACTAACTCTTGTAAGTTGTGCTCTGACAGCCCCACCCCAAAATAAATAAATACATGTAATTGTAAAAATTACATTTCAGGACAGTGGCGGCGCACACCTTTAATCTAGCACTTGGGAAGCAGAGGCAGGCGGATCTCCGAGTTTGAGGTGAGTTTGGTTTACAGAGGGAATTCCAGGACAGCCAGAGCCATTCAGAGAAACCCGGTCCTGAAAAACAAAACAGGGGTTGGGGGTTTAGCTCAGTGGTAGAGCGCTTGCCTAGCAAGCACAAGGCCCTGGGTTCGGTCCTCAGCTCCAGAAAATTTAAAAAAAATTAAAAAACAAAACAAATTGCATTTCAATTCTGTTGCTCATCTAAAAAAAATGGATTATGGCTGGGCACGGTTGTGTATGTCATAATCACAATACTAGGAAGGCAAAGGTAGATGGATCAATACATTAAGGCTGTGTATGCTACATAGCAAGTTCTGAAATCCTGTCTTTAAAAAACTATACTGGGCTGGAGAGACGGCTTAGTGGTTAAGAGCATTGGTAGCTCTTCCAGAGGTCCTGAGTTCAATTCCCAGTAACCACATGGTGGCTCACAACCACCTATAATGGGATCTGATGCTCTCTTCTGGCTAGCAGGCATACATGCAGATAGAGCACTCATACCAAAAAAAAGTATGCTAAAACATTTTTACATAGTTTTTCAATTCCTTGATTTTTACCAAAGTATAGGCACCAAAAAGGAAGAAGAGAAAGAAAGGAGGAGAAAGGAGACAAATAAATAAAAGATAGAAAAAGATAGCTGGGTTGCTTATCGTGCTGGTTTGTTTGGCAATGTGATGTAAACCAGAGTCACTTGGGAGGGAGCCTCAGTTAAGCCAATGCCTCCTTCAGATTGGCCTGTAGGTACATTTGTGTGGAGTCTTCTTGATTGTTAATTGACGTGGAGGGCCCAGTCCACTGTGGGCAGTAACCCCTCCCCTGCAGAAGGTCCAGGGGGTGACACAAGAAAGACAGCTGAATGTAGGGCTGGGGCAAGCCAGTAAGCAGCATTCCTCCGAGGTTCTGCTTAGTTCCTGTCCTTAGGTTTCTGCCTTGAGTGTGTGCCCTGACTTCCCTCAGGGATGAAGTGTTATCTAGATGAAATAAACCCTTGCCTGCCTAAGTTGCTTTTGGTGATGGTTTTCACCACATCAACAGAAAGCAAACCAGGACTTATCTCGTCAAATTTTGAGAGTTCTTCACACATTCTGGATATAAATTCTTTATTAGATATATTTGCTTTTTATCTATGCCTTTCAATGTAATCTTAGCAAAGATTTCTAAAGAACTAAAATTCTCAAAATCGGTAAAGTATAATTTAGTATTTGATTCTTCTATGGATCACGTTTTTGTTTTTTGTTTTGTTTGTTTTATCTAAGAAATCATTGCCTTTCCAAAGTTCACAAAGGTTTTCTTCTATGTTTTCTACAGGTTTTATAGTTTTGGTTTTACATTTGGGGTCTATTTTAGTTCATTATAAGCAGTGCATCATATGAATTCAAGTTTTTTTTTAAATGTCGTTATCCAATAATGTCTGTACTAGATGTTTAACAGGTTGCTTCTTTTCTCCACTGAATCTCCTTTGCCTTCATCAAATGTACTGGCATTTGTGAGTACAAAGTCAGAGCTGAAACCCCAGGCAGGTACTAGAGAACCTCAGAGGAATGCTACTCACTGACTCAATCCCAGGCTCATGCTCACTTTTACATAGATGTGGGCTTCTTCCCATGCCCGTTCTTTTCCAGTTCCTCTACTTGTGTGTTTTTATTCCAAACTGAAGTGGGTGGTTGTTTGTTTGTTTTTTGTTTTTTCGAGACAGGGTTCCCCTGTGTAGTTTTGGAGCCTGTCCTGGAACTCGCTCTGTAGAACAGGCTGGCCTCGAACTCACAGAGATCCGCCTGGCTCTGCCTGCTGAGTGCTGGGATTAAAGGCATGCGCCACCACTGCCTAGACCAAACTAAAGTCTTAATTCCTGTCACCCTGTAGCAATTCTTTGAATCAGGTAGAGAAAGTCCTACAACTTAGTTCTTTCATAAAGTCTTTATGTGTTGTGTTGTTTTGTTTGTTTGTTGTTTTGGCGAGGCTAGGTCCTTTGTATTTGTGCATGAATTTACTTTCTAATTTCTATAGGAAAACCCTGGTGGAATTTTTATTGAAATTGCATTGACCCTTATAATATTGGATCTTTAGACTCATGAACATATTTTTCCATACCTTCATGTTTAATTATTTGTAGCTTTCTATTTCAAATGTCTATTTTTTTTACCTTATTATGTTAAGAATATTTAACAAAAGATCTACCCTCCAAGATTTTTTTACATTGTGTGTGTGTGTGTGTGTGTGTGTGTGTGTGTGTGTGATGTGTGTGCAGATGCCTGTGGATGCCAGAACAGGGTGTTGGACCCACTGGAACTGAAGTTACAGGAGGTTGTGTACTGCCTTTGTGAGTACTAGGATATGAACTCAGGTCCTCTGCAAGAGCACCATGCACTCTTGGCAACTTCTCAACTGAATCTCCAGCCCTGTGATGCTATTTTAAACTCTCTGTCAAGTAATTCATATATCTCCCTGTCCTTATGATCCATTTCCAGATTTTCATCTTGTTATTTAGTTTGGATTCTGTTTCCCTATTTTTTTTTCATTTTCATTGACATGTGTGTTTGTGTGTGTATATTAATACCTGCACATTCGATTTAAACAAATAAAACAATACTTATCACCTTTCCCAGTTTTGACGAATCAGCTTTGCACAAGAGAAGGACTTCACGTGTGAGTTTTCTACCTTTGTGTTCGTTCCAACAAATGTCTTTGCTCTAAGCTGTCTGTGGGTTTCTAGAATATGTTTATCCATGCTTCAAGACAGGTGAGATTGTAGCTGGAGTGTTTCTCTCCAGCTCCCGCCAATCCCCGGCAGTCCCACAGCCCATTTATAAAATAAACACACAGACGCTTATATTATTTAAACTGTTTGGCCTAAAGGCTTAGGCTTCTTGCTATCTAGTTCCTATATCTCAAATTAACCCATATCTATTAGTCTGTAAGTTGCCACGTGGCTCGTGGCTTACCAGTACCTTACATCTCACTTTTCATGGCAGCGGCTGGCAGCGGCTCTCAGCCTCAGCCTTCTACCTCTCAGCATTCTCCTCCTCCTTTTCCCGCCTACACTATCCTTCCTGCCTGGCTACTGGCCAATCAGCGTTTTTATTTATCAATCAATCATAGCAACATATATTTACAGCATACAGGATGTCCCACAGCATGAGATGGGAGCCAATCCCCTGAGTAACTCCCAGGAAGGTAGAATATTGGATGTGTGGTCCAACTCTCCCGTCTCCAAGTAAAAGCTGGGTACTGGATCTCTTTACTTATTTATTCTATGTTTTGCTGAGGAAAAGAGCCACAAAGATGCACTCTTGCTTAAATTTCAGTGTTTTCTTTGTAGCTATGAATGTAGTAGATGCTTGGCTCTCTCACTGCTCAAAGACAAGCAAAGCCAAAGCCAGTCCATTCAATCACACCAAGAACACATGCAAGGTTATATACGTGGTCTGACTCTTGCCATCCCCTAAAAAATGTGCTCTGGGTTTTCTTCCTGCTCTGTGATTAATGACTTCATATTTCTTTGTTTTGTATAGCTCCCTGGGAACTAGTAAACACTGGCCCAATTAGCATTCTGAGCAAGAAAGACAGAAGCCAGCTCCTGTGGTAGGACCAGGAAAACTTAGGAGACTAGCTGCATGGTCCAATTCCTTCCTTTACTCTTCAGGGAAAAGCTGAGCTGGGGATTCCCTCCTGATAGCAGAACACACTGTGCTAGCAGTGGAGATTATGATGAGACTGTGTCTCCACCTTTCCTGCCTGTTTCTATATGGTGTGCACTCACCCAGGGTATAGGGGCTGCTCTATTGATTATGCGATTTCTCACAAAGGGGAAATTAACCCAGGAGTTGTTAAATTGGTGTCTCTATGAGGAAGAACAAGGTCCTCTCAGTGTGCCATCTTGCTGATATCACTGTCGCTTGTGTTTCCATGGTTTGGTCTTGCCTTTTAGTGTGTACTTAGACGTTTTACTCATGCGTATGTTATAAGCACCTCAGTATATATTTTTCATCACTCAATTATATTTTAAGAATTTAATTAATGAGAAACATATACATTTACCCATGCAGTCATTTCATATAACGTCATAAGACCCATAGTTCTATCTGGTAGAGTTTGGCTATATGAAGGGCACCCTTGCCGGGCAGTGGTGGCTCACGCCTTTAATCCCAGCACTCGGGAGGCAGAGCCAGGTGGATCTCTGTGAGTTCGAGGCCAGCCTGGGCTACAGAGTGATTTCCAGGAAAGGCACAAAGCTACACAGAGAAACCCTGTCTCGAAAAACCAAAAAAAAAAAAACCAAAAAAAAAAACCCCAAAAAAAACCAAAACCAAACAAACAAAAAACCAAAAACACAGTATATATTTGTCAAATGAAGGGCACTCTTTAATCTTCCAGTACTTTAACTTTGCTTCCAATTAATTCTTTTAATTTTTGTGTTTCTGAAAATGTTTCTATTTTACCTTTGGTTTTGAAAAGTAGATTTCCTGACTGTAGTTTAAGAGATGGACAGATTTTTTTTCAGTACTTTAAAAAGGTGCATTTACTGTCTTGTCTACTAATCCTGGTGTTTTCATCTGTTCTGCTTTGATTTCAGTTGATCAATTGTTCTCTTGTGAGTTAGAATTTCTTGGGTGGTGGTACTGGGGTTTGAACCCAAGACCTAATAGGTGCTGGGCAAACATTCTGCCACTGTTCTACCTTCCAGCCCAGGTTTCTTGCTTCTTTGCATGCTTGGTAATCTTCTGCTGAATATCAAACATTGAAGACTAATTGGATGCTATATATTTTTATACTCTTAAAACTATTCCTATACTTTGTTCTAGGAAGTAGCTGAAATACTTGGAAACAATTTTATTCTCTTGGGTCTTACTCTTATGGTTTGTTAGATGGTTCGAGAACAGTGTTCAGTCTGGGGATAATTATTCTTCATTGAGATCGAATCCTCCCAAGTGTTCAACTCAATGCCTAATAAAATATTAATATTTTTTTCAGTATTGCCATGACTAACCATTCCTAACCCTGTGTGAGTAGCCAGGTACTCTATTTCATAATCCTATTGGATTTTTCCCTTGGACCTTGGATAATTTTCTCATGTGGATACACTGATCAGTTTTTTGCCCAATATCTGAGTAGGGCTCTCTGAAGACCTCCAGAGTTTTCTCTCTGGGCAGCTGTCTTGTGTTTGGTACTCTAGTGTGTGATCTCTCTGGGCAGCTGTCTTGTGTTTGGTACTCTAGTGTATGATCTCTCTGGGCAGCTGTCTTGTGTTTGGTACTCTAGTGTATGATCTCTCTGGGCAGCTGTCTTGTGTTTGGTACTCTAGTGTATGATCTCTAGCCACCACGGATGGCTCTCAATTCAGGGCTCTGAGTTTTCTTTCCCTGAGCTTCAGCCTAGGGGCTGTCTTAAGAAGTAGTGGGGACATGTTAGGGCTTTCTTTTTTGTCTCAGGGATCAGTGTCCTTCCTGACTCAACACCCATTATCTCCACAGATGTTCATTTCACACACACACACACACACACACACACACACACACACACACACCCCTTTGTTTTATTTTATATGGTTTTTGTGAAACAGGTAAACCTGTCACTCCATATTGAGCAGAAACAAAACTCTGTAGTGCTCCTACTGTACGTACCCATCTTTAGAGAAGTGTGAAGGGGACCCCACATCTTACAGATTCTAAGTATCAGCTGTATTCCTCCTTGGTAATTTCAGTATTGAAGCTAATTATCGAAGTCGTGCTTTGTCTATTACCCTCCCTTATGAGGTATGGTCCTCCGGTTCCTGTCATTTGCATAAGATTAGTGGCAATTGGATGGATCCCAAAATATAAATAGGAGCCATTAAAGTCTGCACAGTGAACCACTCAGGCTGCTCTTTTTATTTCTGGCATAACTCTTTTCTTTTTTTGTTCTAGATAAAATACAGCTGCTGAAATAAAACCTGGGATTGTTTTCTTCAAGACCTGATCTTCATGTCTTTGTCGGATAACTGTAGACTCCCAGATCAAGAACAAGCTAGCAAGAGTGTTCACAGGAAGTACAGTCAGCACTAAGGATGGGTGGCACGGCGGTGGGGGGTGGGGGGAGGGAAGTCACAGGATGCACTAGTTGTGGGACTCATTAATATAGTTCCTGAATAATTGTGTCAGAGAAGGGAAAAGAGAGGCAAGCTAGTTTATCTTGCTTAACCAAACAAATATTTTTAGTGTTTCCTTTATAACAAGAACTGTTGGAAGAACCAAGAACACCAGAGGAGTTCGAGAAAATAAAAATAACAAGGGTAGCCTCCACCACTAACTCCACCCAGGGAGTGATTGAGTATTGATACTATCGAGACATTACTTAGCTGAATTCAAAGCTCTTGTAGTACAAATTAAACACAAGAGCTATGGAAACACAGAGCGAGGCAGCTAGCTGTGAGGTGGTGCTGTGACAGATCATAGAAAGCTTTGGATAAGACACAAATCTGGGCTGGTGAGATGGCTCAATGGGTAAGGACACTTGCCACCAAAGTCTATCCTGGGGAGAGATTACCTGGCCTGAGTTTTATCCCAGGACCCACACATGGTGCAAGGAAAGAACTGGTTCCTATAAGTTATCCTTGGATGTACACACACACACACACACACACACACACACACACACACACTTTTTAGGGCTGGAGAGATGGTTTAGCAGTTAAAAATCCTTTACGGTTCTTTCAGAGTACTGGAATTCAATTCCCAGCTTCTACATCAAGCAGCTTACAACTGCCTGTAACTCCAGTTCCAGGAGATCTGAGCCCTCTTCTGGCCTCTGAAGGAACCTGCACAATGTGATACATACACACACACACACACACACACACACACACACACACACACACATACACATCCCTTTTTGGGGAAAAAAACATTTTGGGTTTTTTTTTTGCATTTTCAAGGTAGGGTTTTTCTGTGTGGTCCTGGCTATCCCAAAACTTGCTCTGTAGACCAGGCTGGCCTCTAACTCAGAGATCCGCCTGCGTCTGCCTCCTGAGTACTGGGATTAGAAGTGTGTGCCACCACAGCATGGCATTAAAAAAACAACAAACATAGTTTTAAAAAATAACTGAAGGGTTGGGGATTTAGCTCAGCGGTAGAGCGCTTGCGTAGCGGGTGCAGGGCCCTGGGTTCGGTCCTCAGCTCCAGTAAAAAAAAATAAATAAATAAAATAAAAATAAAATAAAATAAAAAATAACTGAGTACGGGGTTGGGGATTTAGCTCAGTGGTAGAGCGCTTGCCTAGCAAGCGCAAGGCCCTGGGTTCGGTCCTCAGCCCTGAAAAAAAAAGGAAAAAAAAAAAGAAAAAAAACCCTAAATACTGACTTATTCATTATAGATGCATGGAACATACAGAAAAAAAGAAAAACAGAATAAAATAACAACTAGTATCTTAGTATAGAGAGGACTGTTGATGGCATTGCACATTTCTATTCAGTTTGGTGGTGTATGCATAATGATGTTAATAAGAAGAAAGTGGCCAGGCGGTGCTGGCACACACCTTTAATCCCAGCACTAGGGAGGCAGAACCAGGCAGATCTCTGTGAGTTCAAGGCTAGCCTGGGCTACAGAGTGAGGTCCAGGCAGACACAGAGAAACCCTGTCTCGAAAAACCAAAAAAAAAAAAAAAAAAAAAGTGAGTCAGAGGCAAAATCCAGGGAAACTCAATCATAAACGTACTATGTAGAAGATAAGTCAAGAGAAAGAAATTATAAACCATGGAGGAGATTGGGAAAGTGCAGGGTCACAAGATGATAGGTCTAAGTTCAAAAGACCAGTGAGTGGAAAGCTGAGAAAATCTGTATTGAATTGGATATTTACTGAAGCTTGCTCCTTCGAGCTTCTATTACAGATGTACATATAAACAAAATAAATATTTTTAAAAGAATACAAAGGTGCTGGAGAAGTGGATATGCAGTTAAGAGCATTTCCTGCTCTTACAGAAGACCCTCGTGCAGTTCCCAGCACCCATGTTAAGCAACTCACAAACCGTCTGTGAATCTGGGGAATCACACTTGTGGTGTACACACAAATACACACATACACACACACACACTTTTTTTTTTAACTGGAAGTAGCCAGTTTCATAGAACTTCAAGAATAATACTTTGGTAATAATTAAATTTGGGATGGCCATAAATTCTGTATTAGTTAGGGTTTCTATTGCTGTGAAGAGACACCATGACCATGGCAACTCTTATAAAGGAAACATTTAACTGGGGCTGGCTCACCTACAGTTTCAGAGGTTCAGTCCATTATCATGGTGGGACATGGCAGTGTGCAGGCAGACGTGGTGCTGGAGAGGTAGCTGAGAGTCCTAGACCTTGCAGGCAATAGGAAGTGGTCTGTCTCACTGGGAGTAATTTGAGCATAGGACAGCTCAAAGCCCACCCCCACAGTGACACACTTCCTCCAACAAGACCACACCTCCTAATAGTGCCACTCCGTTTGGGGGCCATTTTTTTTCTTCAAACCACCACAATATCTAAATGAAAATGGTGAGTAATTCAGGAAGATGGTCCTAAAAAGTCAAGGCTGGCGCTAGAAATGTGAGAGTGAGCGGGATATTTATGGATGTCAGCGAGAGCTACACACTTGACAAGGAGAGAGCGTAGACCAAGAAGGCAAGAGGGGGTGTGAGGTGGTCTGGGCTTGAAGAAGAGATGCCAGCATCGCGAAGACAAGTACTGAAGCTTAAAAACATTTTTTTTAAAAAAAAAAAAATCACCACTCCAGCACCTGATTCAATGCTTGACTCAGAAAATAAATGGAAACATTCACTTAAGGAATGAGCAAATACATTTCTGGAAAAGCCGGTATTTGCCATACCATGTACCTCACGTCTGTGCCAGGGCACAAAGTAGTGTGTGTTTCTGGCCAAGGCTCTAGTCTACAGCAATGGAAAGTTCCATGCCTGGCAGGCACCTATGGTAGGCTTTTTTCCAACCTTTTTTTTTTTTTTAACACTTTAGAAATTACACGTTGTAACTGAAGCCTTCTCCTCCTTTACTTAGTTAGGTTCAGATACTTTTAATTCTTACATAACAAATGGAAAAGTGTCCAGGCTAGTTTGTTCCCTGAATATATTTGTCATTTTTTTTTTTAAACCAAGAAACACCAACCACGATCCTTGGAAATCCATCAAAACTTTTATATTTTTCAAATGCCAGCCAAAGCGAGAAGACTGGTCATTTTGAAGGAAATTACTCTCCATTTTTTTCTCTTTTAGTCCATGCACATGTGCTTAAAATTCTTCCTGGAGAACATTCAACTTGCAAGAAAGCTCAGTCAAGGACTGTAGAACTGGAGGAACAGGAAAGCCTTTGAGATTGGTCATGCACTCATTTTCTAAAAAATTCAATTTGGTGACCTTAATATTGTTCCTAATGTTGTATGATACCACTTATACCCAATATTGGTATACTTAGACACTTACATACACCCATCATACATTTTGTCAGGAAAAAAAATCACCACAGAGGACGCAGAATTACAAAGAAGGCATTTCCACATAAGCACCAAATCATTGCACTGTCATTTGGAAGGGAGCCTCGCTCGAAGTTTAGTTCTGTGAGAGTTTTTGGCAAGCTTTTGAATGGCTGGAGTTAAATGGAGACATTATTTAAAAAAAAAAAACACTAAACTAAGCCATTTAATGGCCAAAACTAACAGGGAGATGTAGTTTAAGCATTCAGCTGGTTGTGGTGGAGCGTTCACCCAGGCAGCTGATGTCAGTTCTGGGAACCGGTGTTCAGAGCAGTGGAATAAACCAGCGTTGATGGATTAGGCTGCAAGAGCGGTCCGTTTTCAGATGTCTGTCAATGACTAACGAGAGAGAAATAAGTCTGCAAACCCGATGGACAACTCTAGCCCCGAATGTTTGACACTTGGAAATTTCAAAATGATAGTTGGGAGAGATTAAAACTGTTGGCCTATCTGGGCTTTCTTGGGCACTGGAAAAGAAAACAGCTATTTAAAAAACTCTCTCCTTTTCTTATCGGCTGTTTTAAAGGGGGGTTGTGCTAGGACAGTTAAATTCTGAAGTGAAATATCTCAAATGCAAAGGAACAGAAATGGCATGGAAAACGGATAAGCCTTTTAACAATTCCGGTACCATACATGGCAGCATAGGTCCTGAAGATACCTTCAGTCTTGGGAAAGCAGTCTACATAATCACTGAAGGAGATCTGCCTTCAGGCTTATCAGAGCATGCTACGGGATGATGCTCACTGGGATCTTGCAGCATTTTAATTTTTTTCTGACCGACCACAATAACTCATCAGAGGAGAAAAGGACCAATCATGGGGAAAGCTTCCCGTAGCCCGCGCAAGTAACTGAGTCAAGAAACCTTCAAGAGGTATTTTTCTAAATCCTGAAGGGAGAGTGTTCTCTCCATCTCAAGGTTCACATGTGCAGACTCTGTGCTGTGTTCCATGATGAGAACACCAAGGATGCAGTCGATGAATTTCCTTCTTTGTGCCACACGGTGCTACTAGTTTCTTTTCAGGAATCATAGCTTCTAAAAGCAAAACCATTTGTTTTCTTTAACATTGCAGTTAACTTCATGTAGGGGATAGACAGAGTGTTCTTATGTACTTCAACACCCCACACCTAATTCTGAGGGGCAGGGGGGCTAGATGCAGAGTCTGTTTGCATATTAAATGAAGGAGAGTGAGCAATCGTCTCTTCTCAAACATTTGGTCCAATGACTTTCCCCATCAAGGACCCACATTTGCATCCCTGTTTTGACTAGCTTCTTTTGCTTTATCTCAGGACCCATCTCTTTCGAAGTGCATGTACCATTTATTTCCTCAGAGGACTCCTCAACCTCCATGTCTCCCCACTCCATTCCACACACACATATATTTCTGTTCCCATCTACAGCAGCAGCTGAGAAGAGAATAAATGCTATAAAATATTTGCATAGAGAAAATGTCATACCTTTTTCTTTCTTTCCAGTCTTATTGGCAGAAGAGTCTTCTTAAATGCTCCAGCTCCCTGGCTAGTCTGGGCAAAGGAGAGAGAGGAGGTACTGGAAAGAGGCTTCTTACAAATGGACCTTTGTCTGCCTTGTCTCTGCCTGGGATTGACAGTCTCTGCTCCAGCCAGGAAGGAGGGGAGAAGGGGAGTGGAAAGAGACAAGAACTGCCTCTCTTGACTCTTCCAAAGCAGAAGGAACTAAGCAGTTTCTTCACAGAGGGAAATAACTAGTCTACACAAGAACCTCCGTGGTGCAGAGTCTTGGAGCAATAAAATTTGAAACCTTGGGATTTAAAAAGAACACAGAGGGACTTTCACCTTAAGAGAAGTTTGAGGGTGGGTGGAGGGAGGAAAGGGGACGAAGCAGAGGATATGTTACTTAGGAAGAAAGGCGAGGGTCTCTTGTCTGCTCATGTGTCCCTCACCATTTATATAACTTACAACATTTTGATAAATGTATTTTCAAGTTCATATTTCATCCTTCCATCATTTACCCATTTGATGAAAGCAAAGATAAGTAAATAAACAGAAAATTATTTGGGTCTCAGAAAAAAAGACACAAAAGGAATTGACCATATTTTGAACAAACAGTAAAATTCTAGAAATCCTAACCTCTATTTAACTATCTTTCGGTTAGTTTGTTGAGATCGGGTCTCACTGTATAGCCCTGTCTGGTCTAGACCTTGCTATGTAGACCATGTTGGCTTCAAACTTACAGTGATCCTCCTGCCTCAGCCTCCTGAGTGCTGGGATTATAGGCACATACCACCCAATTTTCATTTAGGCCTTTTAAACTCAATTAGGAGCAATGTTATAGGACCTAGAGACATTATAGCAAAATAGACGTTATGTAGAAAGAGAACAGAGAAAAGGGTATCCCAGGTTCTATTAAGAAAATCACAATGGTGAAGGACAGAGCAACAACTTTGGGCATGACAAGTAGCTTTCTATGGCTGAAACAGAGATCTGGAAAATGAAATTAGAGAGATAGGAAAAAGTAAGTGATTGAAATACCTCCAATAACAAACATCATGCTCTAGTTACATTCTATTGTTGGGATGAAATACCCTGACAAAATCAACTCAGAGGAGAAGAAGGATTTATTTAGTTACCAGTTCAGGTTTCAGTCCATGAAACAAAACAAAACAAAAAAAAAAACCCAAACCAAACCAAAACAAAAAAAACAACAGTCAAGCTGGGTGGTGGTGGCGCACGCTTTTAATCCCAGCACTCGGGAGGCAGAAGCAGGTGGATCTCTGTGAGTTCGAGGCCAGCCTGAGCTACCAAGTGAGTTCCAGAAAAGGCGCAACGCTACACAGAGAAACCCTGTCTTGAAAAACAAACAAACAAACAAAAAATAGTCAAGGCAGCAGGAACTTCAAGCAGCCAGTCACATCACATCCACAATCAAGAAGAGAAAGAAAGTATGCACACATGATCATTTGGTTGTTCGCGTTCAACTTGATTTCTCCACTCTTATACAGTCAAGACTCTCTGCCTAGGGAATAGTGCCACCCATGGTAGACTGTGTCTTTTTACATAAAGTAACCAAAGATAATTATACACACATATGCTCACAGACCAACCCTATGTAGACAATTCCCAATTGAGATTCTCTTCCTGGGAGATTTCTACATTGTATCATGTTGACAATTAAAGCTAAGTATCCCATCAAAGTGAAAATCTGGAATTTTATCCTGAAATCTAATGAGAAAGTGATAGAAACATTAGAAATGATGACCCCCTACCCCCATCTCAGTGTGAAAGAATCATAGTGTGAGTGGAAAGACAGTTGAGGTGAGGATGATGCTGGGGAAAAGAACTGTAGCAGTAATCCATAAGAGAAAACAGGTAAAACTTAATTAGCAACACAGGGGAAACTGAGTCACTTGGTTAGTAATTATGTTGTGTTTAAGACAGGAATAGTTAAAAGAAGAGCACATTAACTTTTGAAGGCTTGGGCCTTGATGGGCTGTGCTGCCATTCATGTGGAAAAAAGAATCCAAAAGGGAGAGCTGTTTGTTATTCAAACAGGAAAACAAATATAAAAGTTTTGGCCAAAGCAGGAGTGGGAAGACAGAAATTAGTTACTTGGTAAATGTTGAGTCAAGGAGCATTTGGGAATGTTTAATTGGCAACTGGCTGGACAGACCTGGAGCTCAGGAAGGAAAAAGTCTGGCTAGAGAATCAGAGTTGACTAATTAATCAACTAAATGCCAAATCATCCCAACTATATGACTTGTAGAGTGTCTCAACTAAGTGATAGCTGGAGCCACGGCTGTGCCCCCCAAAGCTTACTGTGTTTTGTGGTATGCTCATTACATGTGCGGATGTATCCCGCCTCCTTACAACCCTCTGAAATGGCTTCTATTATAGTATCTCTTAATACGTGAGGACATAGCGTAGATGTTAGATAGCTTGCCCAAGGCCACACAGCCAGAACACAACACGATCAGTGCAGTTCTGGTGCCTTCACTTTTCGCTGTTCTTCTAGAATGCCTCTCAGAACAGATTACAGAAGAAAGAGTAGTGCTGGGGCCAGAATCTTCAGGCTCGTCAGCCTCCAAGGGACAGGTAGCCAGCTGAGGTGGAAAGGAACAAGAGGCAGCCAGAGAAGTACTCTGAAAATCAGAAGAGTGGTAGAAGTAAAAAAAAAAAAAAAAAGAGTATTTCAGTAAGAATGAAGGTGGCTGCGAGCAGCAGCTCCAGGGAAGCGATACATGCCCACGCTGATACAGAGGTAGGTTAAGAAAAGCAAGGTTCTGGTAGACCAGTACTTATCTGCTGCTGTGCTTAATTTTGTCAACCTTACACAATGCACAGTTGCCTGGGAAGAGTCCCAATGAGGGACTGTCTGCATTTGGGTTAGCCTGTGGGCGTATCTGTGGAGAAATGTATAAATTAAGCTAATTGGCATGGGAAGATCTAGCCCACTGTGGGAGGCACCATCCCCTAGGCAAAGGGGCCCAAACTGTGTAAGAGCAGAGAAATCAAACTGAGCACAAGCAGGCAAGCATGTATGTGTTTGTTTCTCTTTGCTTTTGACTGTGGATGTGATCCGACTAGCTGTTGGAGCTTCTTGCCTTGACTTCCCCACAACAATGGACTATAACCTGGAATTGTAAACTGAAATAAATCCTCCTTTTCTCTAAATTTTTTCTTCCTTCCTTCCTTCCTTCCTTCCTTCCTTCCTTCCTTCCTTCCTTCCTTTCTTTCTTTTTTTTTGAGACAGGGTCTGTCAACATAATCCTGGTTGTCCTGGAACTCATTATGTAGAACATTCTGGCCTCGAACTCACAGAGATCCGCCTGCCTCTGCCTCTGGAGTGCTGGGATTAAAGAGGGGCACCACCACAACCAGCCTTTGTTAGTTTGGTGTAAGAGTATAGAAATATGAGAAAAATGGAAAATACCTTCGCTGCATCTGAAATACTGCTACGTGCCTTGCTGAGCGTGAGCAGATCTAGTTCAGAAGTGCGGTGCTCACCTGGGATTCCCTGCCATCAGAGCCTCCTTTTCACTTGCATTTTTCCCTGATTGTGTTGCTCATTCAGTCTCCTTTGTGTTCCAGGGCACTTTACATCATCGTTTATGTCCAGCAATCCCCAGGTGTATAGCATTCTTGACGCTCTTTCCTGCAGGCTGGCTTCGCATGGTGTGCAGCAGTTCTTGGTTGGTAATGGTCTCGTCGTCTCTGGATCACATGTGAGCCACCTAGGTAAGCGTTCCCTGAGGACACACATTTGGACCCTCAGCTCCCAGTTAGGTCGTCAGACATTTATTTATTACCACCTGGGCTTTCTACTATGTCAGGGGAAAATGTTAAAAATTGTTAAGTAGTGAAAGATTTGCTGTTACCACAATGTCCTTTACACAGAACTGTCCAGGGCTGGAGAGATGGATCAGAGGTTAAGAGCACCAATTGCTCTTTCAGAGGTCCTGAGTTCAATTCCCAGGAACCACATGGTGGCTCACAACCACCTGTAATGAGATCTAGTGCCCTTTTCTGGTATGCAGACATACATGCAGGCAGAACACTATGTACATAATAAATTTTAAAAAAATGATTAAAAAAAAAAAGAAGAAGAATTGTCCATTTTGAGACACGATTGAGTTGCAAACCCAGACCGGCAACTAAAGAATCTGCCCTTGTGATTTTTAATGTGGGACTCAATTCTGGCACAGTGGCACACACAATCCTAGCACTGGGGAAACTGAGGCAGAGGGATCTCAGGTTTGAGGCCAGCTTGAACTATGTAATGAGACCCTGTCTCAAAAAAAAAATGAGGCTCAAAGTTGGAGCCAATATTTGTTGTTTTGTGTAGGGACCATTTCCCCGCCTCTTCTAATGGGTTGTTATTCAGATCGTCTAATGAACCTTGTTTTTTGTTGCTCTGGAGACTCCTCCCAAAGTGAACATTTTAAGTGACAAAAAGCCAACACTTTAAGCAAAGTCATTCAAATACACTACCAGATTTCTAGAAAAATACAGTCAATCCTGCTTTTATATTTCATATTTAAATAATGATAAATGTGTTTTCCTGTATTTTTATTTATATATATGATCATTTCTAGACCCAAAAAGGTTTGCTACAAATAAAAACTCACAAATCAGTGACAGATGGTTTCAAAGCAAAATAATACTTAATGTAGAACTCAAACAATTACGTTCAAAGAACCTGCATTACGTTTGAAAAGGGGTCTAATTTGTATTTCTTAGAAACAACAACAACAACCATAAAATCCTTGCAACCAGATGAAGTCTCAGAATTATCTGGGATATAAATAATCTCAGACATCATAAATGTTAGGCTTGTGGGGGGAAAAAAAACCAACAACCAGAGCCTCTGTCAAGCCTCCCTCTGCTGCCCCCCTGGGGGCTGACGCATATGTCCGATTCCCTACCTGCTTGTCTGTTCCACAGTTGACCTCTTTTTCTCGCTTCCTTCAGGCTCTGGTCCCTTGGGAATCTCTGAGGTTGGGAGTCTGTGGAGAGGCAGCAGCTGGTTTCTCCCAGCAGAGAGGCAGGGCTTGTCCTACCTGAGTATCCTTGACAAAGGAGTCACAGTATCATCACACAAACTTAAAGCTAATTCACAACTTGTTTGTTGAAATAATAAGCAGCCTCAGACAGCACACTGTCTAAACTACCTACCTCATAGTCTCCTTAGTTCAAAAGAACTGTGTTGTGTTGTCGGGTTCACTTAATTGTTTTTGTTTTGTTTGGTCGTGTTTGTTTGTTTTTGTTTTTCTTAAAACTCTTTCAGATCTCCCTCAAGATTTCTATAGAACCTGGGACATCTGTGCCTAGAATCGTTTGTGCAACTAGGTTAAACAATGTAACCCCTCAACCTTAGCTTCCTGCCTCTGGAAGTAAAACTTAATGAAAGCAGACTGCCCTGAGGAGTCTCCCGTGAGGCCCTGGCAGGGAAAGCGCAATTACCAAGTCTCTGGTGGAGCCAGATGACAGCTCCGGGAAGAAAAAAACGCTTTCAAGAGACAAAATTATACTGGGATGCAACTTGGGCAGTGTAGAGTCCTGGGGTCTTCTTGCTGTGGTTATCATGGCGACAGGAGGGGGTTGACTAGACTAGGAAGCCGGAGCCCTCTTTTCCCTGGAAAGAGAGAGTAACTGAACCCTCTCCTCTGGGCTTCTTCACAGAGTTACACCTACAGGTCACGAGCACTGTTCAAAATAGTGAGGAATAATGTCAGAAGTGGGCATCAAGAGAGAGGTGTGCCACTGGTGGTGGTGGTGGTGGTGGTGGTGGTGGTGGTGGTGGTGGCACATGCCTTTAATCCCAGCATTTGGGAGGCAGAGGCAGGAGGATCTCTGAGTTCGAGGCCAGCCTGGTCTACAGAGTGAGTTCCAGATAGCCAGGGCTACTCTGAAAACAACCAACCAACCAACCAACCAACCAACCAACCAACCAACCAAACAACCAAAGAGAAGTGTGCCAAGGAGAAGTACCTAGTTTTAGGACTCCACGGAACATGTAGAATGGATGACAATATTAATGTGACGATACACTCTGACTAGAGGCCGAAAAGGAAACCTAACAACAATCTGTTCAGTCTCCCAGGGGTCTCCAAGGGTAACAGACCCACAGTGCAGAGAATGATGTTCCAGATCCCAGCGTGAAGTGTGCGCTCTGTCAGAAAACCCTAGTCACTTAACCAACCCAAATTGGTGGAATGATGACGCGTTCTGTGACAGGCCCCAAGTTACTGTCCTCATCCTCTAAGGCTGTACACGTGTCTGATTGGTTGTCAAGAATAATGGTAACAACCCTGGTTATAATAACATTGCCTGTCATTACTAAATGGGCTCAAGGCTCTGTCCCCATTGTGTTTAATATGAGCAGGTTACTTACTTTCATGGTGGAGTTTCCAGATTTGGGGGGAGGGGCGCTGATTTCAAAGGGATTTGGCAGCTTAGCCAAGCTCATACATTTTAAAGTCATGGAACTCAAGCTGGAAATAATGGCAAAGGTTATGTTCTTAAACCGTTTACCCCAATCAAGAGAAACATGAGTGGAGTGAGTGATTGAAAAATATAAAATAATACAGGCTGGAGAGTGGGCTCCATAGTTAAGAGCACTGACTACTCTTGCAGAAGACCCGGGTTCAATTCCCAGCACCCACATGGCAGTTCACAACTGTCTGCAACTCCAGTCCCCGGGGGATCAGACACCCTATTCTGACCTTGGGGCACCAGGCATCGGTGCGGTGAATAGACATATATGCAGGCAAAATATTCACACACACACAAAATAAATATAAAAGAGATGATATCCTCTTCAGATCTGTAGCTCATAATTTGAATACGAATGAACCACACATGCTTTCTGTGAACCACGGAACCATCACTCCCTTGCTATGTGCCTCCTCGGGCTATTTTCTGTTAATGCTTGGCTTGAGATGATTTCTTAAATCAATTCAATTGCATTTTCTACGAGTGGGAAATTGCCAGAATGTCAGCTCTTTCTAAATGACTGTAATTTGAGGCGTAAAATTATAGTGGCAGGCATTTGCTATGCATTTGTTGACAGGATTGGTGCTGCACTGTCACTCAAGGAAGTCCAGCTGTTGGTCACGTCTCTTCCCTCAAGGTCCTCTCCAAAGAATAAGCCAGGCATGCTTATTGAACACCACTGTGAAGTCTCAGATTTTCTTGTAAAATGTGGAATTAAAGAATGATTTTTACAGTCCCTTCTATTTCCTCCTTTATATGAGTGTCTCATACTCAATATATTAAAAAAAAAAACAACTTTTTTTGAGACAGGATGTACTCCTGGCTGTCCCAGGGCTCGATATATAGACCAGGCTGGTCTCAAACTCACAGAGCTCTGCCTGCCTCTGCCTCCCAAGTGCTGGGATTAAAGGCTTGAGCCACAATGCCCCGCCATATATATATATATATAATTTCACTTTTTATTGATTCTTCGTGGATTTCACACCATACATTTCTATCCCACTCATCTCCCTGTCCCTTTGTATCTGCCCTTTGCCCCTCCCCCCTCCCACCCCCGAGATAAAAGAAAATAAAATTTAAAAGAAAAGAAAAGTCTCATTGTGGAAGCTATAATGTGACACAGTGAGTCACACAGTATACCCTTCACTCTAGACATCTTACTTGCAAGTGTTCTTTGCAATGAGTCCTTGGTCTGGTTCTAGGCTTCTGGTTTCTGCTACACTATAGACACACTGGGCCCTCACTGGGACTCCTTTTGGATATCCTGTTGTTATTCTGTGTCATGGAGGTCCTGCAGCTTTGGACTGCAGGTCCAGCCCCTTCACGTGCTCCAGCAGATCATAGATGGGGTGGGCAAATTCATGGCCCTGATTTTGGGCCTGGGTGTTTGCTGGGTTGGTCAGCCCACCAGTTCTCCCTCATCAACACCAGGGTGAGCTCTCCTGCACTGCCCAGGCTAACTCCCCCTATGGAATAAGCAGCATGGGGCAGGGCTGGTTCTCCTGCTCTCATGCCCTTGGGACCAGCTCACCCACACCTACACCCCCAGGGTCAACTCCACTCTGCTGCCCAGGTGTACAGGTGCTGCAGCTGGTGAGAGGTAGGGCCAGCTCTCCTGCTCTCATGGCCTCAGGGACAACTCTCTCACCTACAACAGGTGGTGGTGGGGGGATCTTCTCTCCCTCACCCATGCCACCACATGGCTGATGGGAGGCAGACAGATGAGGTGCAGGGCCTGCTCTCCCAAGGGCTGTAGCTGGTATGGGGCTGGTTCAGCTCTCCCACCAACAGGGTCAGCTCTGTCCTGCTCACGAGTGCTGCAGCCGGTGAGGGGCAGGACCAACTCTCCTTAGTGTTGCAGCCAATGAGGGGCCAGACCAGTTCTGTGCCAGCCCTATCCTCTCGGCCTTCGGTGGTAACAGGAGCCATGGACATCAACACAGACCGAGGCTGTGGCAGGGTCACGGACCCAGACATGGGCCTTGGTAGCAGCTCAGGCCCAGACATCACCAGGGCCCTGGGTGGCAAGCAGACTACCTACCTCAGCCCATTCCTCACCACCTTCAAAACTTTGGATCTGCCTCTCTCCACAGGACATGAATCTTTCTGTCTCCCTCTCTCTCTTCCATACCCCACCATATATTTGCTCACTGTAATAGCACCAGGCAGGCCTGTGTTATCTCCTCCCAGCCTGGGGCAGAGGTCCCTAGGTGGACATGTGGATCTTTGTGTCCTGGTCAGTCTTCATGGTGCTGGGCAGGCTCCTGTTGTCTTCTTCCAGTTCCCCAGGCTCAGTCAGGGTTTCTCTGTGAAGCTTTGCGCCTTTCCTGGAACTCACTTGGTAGCCCAGGCTGGCCTCAAACTCACAGAAATCCGCCTGGCTCTGCCTCCTGAGTGCTGGGATTAAAGGCATGCGCCACCACCGCCCAGCTAAAAGTTTTAATTGAAACAATTTAGAGACAGTTATTTTTCCTGTGTATGAATGTTCTGTCTGCATTTGTGTATACACATCACATATACGTGTGCAGAGCCCTCAGCGGTCAGAATGAGGTAGATTCCCTTGAACTGGAGTTATGGTTGGTTGTGAGCCACTGTGTGGGTGCTAGGAACTGAATGGGGGTCCTCAGAACTGAATGCCGGTCCTCTGCAAGAGCAACAAGTGCTTTTAACGGCAGAGCCATTTCTCTAGCCCCCTTTTTAGTTTTAATGTGGCTTTCTACTTAGGGAAGCCATCTCCACCAAATGGTGAGCGATGTTAGTGTCCAAAGGAGAAGAGCAATCCCAAGACTTCTGTGAAACAGGTAGTTGGAGATTTCACCAGCAGTCTGGGTGAGGCCAGCTGCCACTGCTCTGTGTTGATTGGTTGGCTTATTAGGGTACAGGTGCTGGAAAGAAATCTGTAGCCCTGCTCTCTGGCTGGTCAGAAGTTTGCTTCTGATACATCTTTTCCATGCCTTGCTTTGTGTGCTGTGCCAACCTGGCCATTATGCTAATGCTGTGGCACGAGTCTTAGAAGGTCTTATTAATAAAAACAAACCTGGAGCCAGGTATTGGGGTGAATGCTGGAAGATCAGAGAAGCGGAACAAACCACAGCCACCTCACCTTGTCAGTTCCTCAGCTGATCCTGTTTCCTCAGACTGGAAGCCTCTGTATCCTCATACAAATGGATCTCAGCTGAACTGTGCTGCTCAAAAGCCTAAAAGCTTAAAAGCTTAACAGGCTCTAGTTCCTGGTCTTCACACCTTATATACCTTTCTGCTTCCTGCCATCACTTCCTGGGATTAAAGGCTTTTGTTACTACGCCTAGCTGTTTCCAGTGTGGCTTTGAACTCACAGAGATCCAGACGGATCTCTGCCTCTGGAATGCTAGAATTAAAGGCATGTGTGCCACCATTTTTTGGCCTCTATATCTGGTGGCTGTTCTGTTCTCTGACCCCAGATAAGTTTATTAGGGTGCACAATGTTTTGGGGAAACACAATATCACCACATAATGCAGAGGGCATGTTCTGCCATCAAGACACTTTACTGCTTTCCCCACAAGCCCAGACTCCCTCCTCCACACCTGTGGCCTAGATCCCAAGATCCACTGCCAGCTTGAGTTTAAATACCTGACTTGAAGAATGAATTACATGAGCTTGGAAGAGGAAGCCAGGGCTATCGCAGAGGTCAATATGTCAGACAAGGGAGCTTTGCTCCCGGACCATCACTGGAAGAAGCTTCAGTTTCCTAAAGGATGTTTTCCCTTCCAGTATGAGAAGCCCCATGAATGGCATGCTCATTTCTTCAGCTGTAACAGTTTTTACTTCTCCGCATCAGCTCCGAGTTTCACACACAGGCCAATTCAGTTCCTTCTCGGAGTATCTGATGCTATGGGTAGGTCAGAGTGGAACCTGCCTTCACAGTTTCCTGTGCTGACTGTGAATTTGCCAAACAGAAGAACCATTACCAGACGTCATTGTACAAAAGCTTAGATCAAATCCTAGAAGTCCGCTTGAGGAACGGGGTAAGAGAGATTCTATGCAGCTTGACTGCTCATTCACTGCTGTGGACTGGTTGATGGAAACTCAGTGGTGTTCCCCCAGCACCTGCATGTCGTCACCAGCAGCACCACTCAGGCAGTCGCTGTGGACTATGGGGTCAGGCTTCTGCAAGTCATCATCAGACTATCTTATACCTGGTGCTGGGGACAGTGGGACCTCTGACACGATGTCCCCTCCCTCCAAATGGCCGATGGCTAACGTCCACTTAAGTCATGGTGCCCTGCCAGAGCACATGATGATCTAGCTGGGTTTGTGATGATACTCAGCCCACTAGACCAGGAGTGGCTCAGTGGGGTGTCCCTGCTGGTCACCTTGCTCAGGATCTGTGTCCTTCTAGAGGAAGGTCAACCTATCTCTGTACAGGTCAGCAAAGACTGAAGCTCTGCCGCCGGAATGTTCCCTGACATCTACCAAGTGTCTGTGCCTGAGCAGGTAATAGCTACCCAGCCCTGGCTCTGGATGGCCACCATGTGCTACCCTCTTCTGTGTATGTCTACCTGCATGGCCTGAAGCTATCCATCAGCAGACATGAAGGGTTTCCTCGGGGGCTGGTGAGATTGCTCCGTGGGTGGAAGTGCTGGATGCCAAACCCGATGATCCGAGTTTGATATGGAGATGGATCTACATCAGGGAGGACAGGAACAACTCTCAGAACTGTCCCCTGACTTCCGCACGTGTACCATGGTGTGCATGCACTGGCATGCACCCATAAATAAACAAAATGTAAGCAAATATTTGTAAAAGAGTTCTCTCTCCATGTCATTGACTTGATCAATGGTTGACTTCATTATCAGCAACCACTACACATGTCTGAACCTCAGGCCTTACTAGGCTCCTCAAGAGCATATGGACAGGAAGCAAAGAGTGCTTGGGTGGAAGAGAGTTCTATCTAGGACAGCCAGAGCTGCTACACTGATTTGATTCACCCACCCAACTTGATTCCTTTGTTTCCTTTATTCCAGGCGCCTCTGTCCCCAGGAACTCCTTCCTGTCACTGGGGATTTGGTCCATGGAAATTTCCTTTGCTTGAAAAGGGAGCAAAGGCTCCAAGACCCCTGAGCTTGGACAACTTGAGAAGGCTTTTAGTGCTGTGACTAGGAGCCAGGCCTGAAAGTCTCACCTCTGACCCCTCCACACAAGTTCCATTCCAGGTGCATGGGATGAGGAACATGTATGCTACATTAGAGGGCAGTAGGCTGCTCCTGGGCCTTTATTCCAGCACATATTGAGAAAAATCGTTAATAGTACGGATGCTGGAAAGTTGTTTGATGAAATTTAAAATTCATCCCTTATTGAATTTTTTCTAAGTTAAGACTGGAAAGAAACAGCCTGACCTAGATAAAAGTCTCTGTTAGAAAAAAACAATTAATGGCATTTTAAATCAAGCATTCCTAAGAGAGTCAGTTGCTAGCCAGGAGCATGCTATTGTTTTCCAATGTCCCGGTGTGACTAACGCATACCCTAATGGGCAGATGAGTAACATGAGGAAGAATGATTGTCAAGACTCACAGTGAAGTCACCTACCTGAGAAACCTAAGAGCATCAACAGAGGACCCAGAACATGATGTGAGTTGCCCCAATATTGTACATGTTCCTATAAAGAGCTTTATTCTCCCCAAACTGGCCCATATATTCAGTGTAATTCCAAAAAATAAGTTAAACAAAATAAAAATAAAGATGTTTACCATAGTATGAGTCTAAAATGTCCTCCAAAGGCCTGGGTGTTAAAGATTCAAACCCAGTGTGTGATGTCATGGGGAAGGGTGAACCTGTAAGAAGTGGGACCTAACGGGAAGTTAGGTCACTAGATGGAAGCCCGTGGAGGGGACATTGGAACCCTTCCTCTCCTGGGCTTCCTGGCTATCACACACTGAGCGGGTCTCCGCCGCACACTCGCGCCATGATGTTCGCAAAGGAACAGGTTCCTAACAACTGTAGACTGAATGCAAGAGCCAAAAGAAACTTCCCCCTTTCTACTGCTGATTTATTTCAGATAATTGGCACTGACGTGAACAGCTAAGACTCCGCAATACACATTACATGTGGGCTTTGTGTAGAATGGGTTTTTAAGTCAGTTGGTCAATGTAGTTTCACATTTATTTATCAAGTGGGTTGAAACTGTTGACTTTATATAGCTTCTTGAATGCAGCAATTAAGAAAAAATAAACAAGTCATTTAATAGATCTATTCAGAACCAAGTATGATCTTTTTTTTTTTTTTTAATAAAAGGAGAAACAAAGTAACCATAACTATTTTATGGAACAAGAGAATTTTGACTATAGGGTAATTTAACCCTATTTCCACTTAATGCTCTTTGAAATATGAGCAGATTGGTGATCTGCCAAGACCATTTCTTTTACATTGCAAACGGAAATTGATGCATATTAAGTTCGCTGCAAAATTGCTCTCGCTCGTAAAACATATTCGAGATTATAAGTTCTTTACCCCTGGTACTGAAATAAATAAGTGTTATATTAAAATCCAAATAAAATATTTGTGCATTGAAATAATAAATTCAACAAGACTAAGACTATGTCTGTGTGCACTTAGGAATAAGAGAAGACGTAAGGGGACCAGCGAGAGGAAGCGATGGGAATACTTTCCCTTCGCAGTTCACCCCTAATTCAGGGAGTGAATTTCGGTCAGTACAATCCAATGAGAACGCAACTGGCTGTTCAGTCAGGTTGTGGGTATGCATTAGAGAGTCAAGCATGCTCCCTAAAGTCCAAAACACACTAACACTTCTGCAGGAAGAAAAGAAAAGAAAAAAGGAAAAGAAAAGGAAAGAGCCACATCCCTTTTTCCTGTTTTGTTTGTTTTCCTAAGACAGAGTGTCGGGGTTGGGGATTTAGCTCAGTGGTAAAGCGCTTGCTCAGTAAGTGCAAGGCCCTGGGTTCGGTCCTCAGCTCCGGAAGGAAAAAAAAAAGAAAAAAAGAAAAAAGAAAAAAGAAGACAGAGTGTCATGGAGTCCAGGCTGGGCTGGAGCTCTTCCAGTAGCTGCAGACGACCTTGAACTTCTGATTCTCTTGCCACCATGTCCTGACTGTGTACACCACCATTCCTGGCTTAAATAACAGCAACAACAAAAACCGATCACTTTTCCATGATACCTTCTACTAAACGGCAGGTTTGTTTTTGCCCTTACAGCTCTACACTGTAAAGAGACTCTCAAGAAAGGGCTCCTTTTTAGGGCATGGAGGGACAAATTCTTGTCCCAGATTGTAGCCAGCCTACGGAATGTTCAATATATATATATATATATATATATATATAGTTTCCCTGTGATGTGTTGTGGACCCAAATAGAAGCATCTTAGTATCAGAATGCCTCAAGGGCATTAAATGGTATTGTAGGATAATCTCTTTGTACACTGTGAAGATGTAGCACTGTGATTGGTTTAGTAAAAAGCTGAGTGGCCAATAGCTAGGCAGGAGAGAATAGGCAGGATTTCCTGGGAGAGAGAGAACTCTGGGAGGAAGAAAGGTGGAGACACCCACAAGATGTAGAGCAAGTCAGACATACAGAATCAAGGAGAGGTAAAAAGCCAGGTAACACATGTAGATTAATAGAAACAGCTTAATCCAAGTTATAAGAACTAGTGGGGCAAGCCTAAGCTAAAGGCCGAGCTTTCATAATTAATAAGAAGTCTCTGCGTCATTATTTGGGGGCTGGCCATTCATAGACAGTCCGACAAGAAAGCTTGCTACACAATGGTTTATTTCGTGTCTTCATTAATCTTGTGTCTGGAACTTACGGCTTAAGTTACCTTAATATAAAAATATCAGAAAAGAAGGGTCAGGCATCAATGAGAGGGAGGGCTTAAGATGTCATACTGGCCAGGCAGCCTTTAATCCCAGCACTTGGGAGGCAGAGCCAGGCGGATCTCTGTGAGTTCAAGGCCAGCCTGGGCTACAGAGCGAGATCCAGGACAGGCACCAAAACTACACAGAGAAACCCTGTCTTGAAAAAAAACAAGAAACAACAACAACAAAAAAGTCATACTGGTTCACTGTGTTTCCCTCTTCATGGAAATCAAGACTTTTAAGTGTCAAAATAAATCTTAAAGTATTTCAGCCAGTGCAAGCAATTCTTTCCCTTAATCTGAAAGTTTCTGAGCAGTTTCTCCATTGATAACCTGCCTTGCTCTGGAAAGAAAGCTAGTTTTCCAAGAATCCTAGAAGGCGTCAATAACTTAGTTTAGAATAAGGAGTTCAGGAGAGAATTTCTGACATTCTAACTCTCACTGAAGCCGATTAGACTGTGATGCATTAGACAGGGGCTTGTAAAGCACGCTGCATCTTTTTCAATACACAAAGGTATAAGGGAGAGGGGAATCTTCCCTACCTCATTTTCCATTATCGCTTTCATGTGTGCTGGGGAAGAGGCAGACAATTGCCCAGTTACCTCCAATATCCCACAATCTCTATCTTCTGCTTTTTGTGACCCCCTGGCTCCTTCGTTTCCACAATCCTTCCTTAGTGCTGTGCTTCGGATCCTATACCAGATTTAGCTCATTCTCAAATCGGAAGAAATTAGATATTTTTAAGAGCATTAATTACACCAATATAGGATAATTACACCAATATAGGATGACTGGAGATACTCATCTCTGGGTAAAGAACTCTATAGCTTTACAAACAATTGTTTTCTCCAGTATCACCTTGATGTACCAAAATAACCTTACCAAGGGCCCAGGAGCTGCCAGGGGAACGGGGGTGAAGACTATTTCCTTTCCACTTAAGATCCAATACAGATACAGTCCTGACTTGAGATGCCCCAAGGGGAAAGAGGGAGACTGGCTTAGTGCCAGGGCCTTGGGGTTATGGGGCACAGCTTGTTCTAGGTACTGTGTGTGGCTGTGGTTTGAAACCCAGTTAGACCTAGCCACTATGGCAGAGCAGTGGTGTTCGGGAAACAGTAGACGATTGTGTGAGTCCAATAAACTGTCATGCTGGGCTTCCATGTGCTCGGAGCTACTGCTGCCCGCATAGGGCTCTGTAGCAGCAAAGACTCCCTTCTAGCAGGACAGTGGATTCTGTCAGAACCAACTTATAACAGTGCCACTGTGTAGACATCATTAAAACTAGAATGTGTGGGCTGAGCATGATAATTCAGCAGCAGAGGGCTGGATCCAGTCCCCAGCACCGTAAAACTCAACCCAAACACAAACACGATGTTTTAATGGACCAATCCATTCTTCTCCTATGGACTATTGAAACAAGACTACTGCTTCAGAAAGGTAAGTTTCTAGAATTTCTGGTCAACTTCAAGAATGAGGAGCCTTTAAGAAAAAGATTGGCCTCTATTGCCAAGGTGGAAAGGCTCAAAAATAGTCCTTGCAAAAATGAAGAGAGATGGCCCAAATTTGAATCCATATTATGTTTAATATGCTAGTTCAAGATGAAGCTCCAAGAGACTTGCTTTACAGTTTGAGCATGTACACGTGCTTGTGTGTGTGTGTGTGTGTGTGTGTGTGTGTGTGTGTGTGTTTTGCTGGGGCTTGAACCTAGGGCTTTGTTCACGCTAAACCTGTGTTTTACCAATGAACTGCATCTCTAGTCCTAAAACCTTTCCTTCATTTTTTTTTTAAACTAACTATCTCAAAAGACTGGATTCCAAGGGTCTCTGGGGCAGTACTTTTCAAATGGTAGACATATAGGTGCTCTGGAAATATTTGTTGAATGAAGGGATTTCTGGCTTATCACTGTTTTTGCAAAGTTGCTAAAAACCTGACAATCAGGAGCCAGTGAATTCCCTTAGGATTGCTTACAGGATCATGGGTGAGAGTTTGTGTGTTGGCGCATGAACGTTTTACCAGCGGCTACACCACTGAAGAAGAAAGCTCTCCCCTCCCCAGCAACCATGTACTGAATGTAAAATCTCATAGCAGTGGGTCTATGAGCCTCTTCCCTGGTTCAAGACAGGCTGTGAATGGGTCTGATCTCGTGCAGGTACTGGAGTGACTGGGGACCCTCGACTAAGTTTGGTAGGCCAATCCTCAGAAGCAAAGGATAAGTAGCATTTCACTTGTAAATTAGGTGAAATCTGTATTTTTCTAAATTGACCAGCCTGAGATGAGTTTCAGGCTCCCCCCCACCCATTCCACATTGCTTGATATGAAGATGATGTGCAATGTGGTCAGCAACCTCTATGGCTGCATACACTTTCATAAATAAATGGAATAGATTTCTATTAGTCAATCAATCCATACAAATTTTAACTAGTTCACTTCTATTATCTAACTAAACTATGTATCATGGATCTGCTTATACTGCAATCTGTCTTGTGAAAGCATAATGCTCATTAAGTCACCCTAACATTTTCTAAATCACTACTGAAGTTTTGGAATGACTTGGTGTGATCTTATGTCTGATAAGTTTCCATTAGCTCAGAAACTGAAGAGCAGGCTTTTGCTCCTGGGGGCTGACAGGAATGCTGTCAGTATGGCTGAGCATCAGAAGCAGCCTTTGAACGGGGCTAAAGCAGAAAAACTAAAAAGCTCACCAACGAGCATGGTCTGCACCCAGGGCTGAGACTCTAGTTCAGGAGTTTTCTTTTGGGTCCTACCCTAATCAAGCACTCAGTCTCCATCTTCTGTGACACTGTCAGATCTGTACAAAGGCCCAAAGGGCTTCAGTCTCAGGAAACTGACACGCAGCTTAAATGCTGGCTCTAGGACCCCTGACACTTTGTACTCCTACGGACATGCGTACACAATTTCCTTGAGGTTGACTCCACACTTTGCATCTCAGAAAAGAAGGCCTGACATCACAAGGCAACCACTTTTAGTTGCTCCATTTCCTGAGCCTACAGCTGGCAGAATGCCTAGGACAAGATGTATTCAATTCCAGTCCAGAGCAACCCTGTTAAGAGAAGCAGATGGCCCACCTAAGGTGGGAAAATTACTTTCTTGTGGGGAGAGGTGGGGTGTTTGTTCACTTCTTCTCCTGGAAGGTGGGAAAGTAGGGAGGCCAAATAAATAAAACACATCACTAATGCATCCCACAGATGAACAGAATAATTGTTGCTGAACAAGGCCATGGGAGGCATCCTCCTGCCTCCAGGCATGCTGGAGGTGTTTGTCACATCCGTCTGACAGTGCTCCAAGATCGTGAAGACCATTCCGTCAGATCAGCTCGTAAGAACCGACAGGCAACTAAAGAGAGCAACCCTCGGTGATTCTCGCCGAATGGAAATAGAGCGGTGAGAAGCCTGTGGTGGTTCACGTGAGGGTAAAGTTTCAGGAAAAGGACCTGTCAGGTGGCGAAGCAAGAGGGTACTCCAACTGCCAAGGTGGCCCTAGCAGGGGTGGAGGCGCAGGAGTTAGCCATCTGCACCTACTCAGGAGAGGGGAAACTAGGCAGCAGCCATTTGATTTGGGTCTTTCTCCCCATGCTCCACCCCTATGGTGCTATCCGTTGTCCCCAGGGCTTCATGCACAATGGGCAAGCACCCTACTCACTTACCTGCGCCTCCAGCCTGGCAGCAAGGGGTTTCTTGCTGATTTTCTAATACTTTCCAGATTAGGGGGAAACTTCTTAGAGTTCCTTGTCTAGGTCACCCAGGAAGCACATTTCATCAGAAGGCTGTTCAGGCGTGGATGGAACGCACCCCCAAAACTATCTAATTCTTTTACTCTGAATCTTTGTTCATAAGCAATCCTTATTTATGAATTTATAAATTTATGAATTTCATGTACCTTGCTGGTGGGTAGGATATATCTTTGCTTAAGGAAAGAAGTTCGGAGGTCACTAGCAAAGTTTATTGCATATATGCTAGAGGCAAATGAACCTAAATTTTTCAATGTTTTGATTAATTAACACATTTATTATTATTAATTTATTTGCACATATACCTCAGTTCAAGTACGGATATCTGAGGATGACTCGTGATACTCAGTTCTCTCTTTCTATCATATGGGTCCTGGAGATTGAACTCAGGTCATCAGGCTTGGCAGCCAGCATTCTTACCCACTGAGCCATCTTGCCAGCTTAAATAAATTAGTTTACATCTTGTTTAATACACCAGTTTCTTCAAAGTTGGCTAGTACAGGTTAGACCTGCGGCCTACTCACCCAGAAGTGCAGATAATACCTTCTCCAACACTGACCATTTTTTTCATCTTGCTATCACATGAATATCCATCCCAGAATCCCAGACCTTCTTCCCTGGCCCTTGTTTCTCTCTTTAAACACAACCCAAATCATCCCGGAAAGGGATCCTCCTACTGGCTTCTTTAAAACCAGCAGAAAATCATCCTGAATTATCTTTGTGACTCATTGTGGTGTCTCATCTCCCTGGACCTTTAGAAACAGTTACATTTTGTAGACTCTGATCATATACAGTTTCACCAAATAGCATCCCTACAGCTCTCTGCAGTGGTTGCTGTTGTCCTCTAGACCTTGAGAGGGCAAGGTGTGGGCAGCCTACCTAAGTATGCATAAGGCATCCATAAACGAAGACTAGGATGGGAAGGGTCGTGCTCCTGGCTACAGCGCCTACCCAGAATCCCCCAGAATCGCCTTGCTCATGCAACTCAGAAAGGGAACCCTTAGGATTATATGAAGTGTGGAGCGCACATCCCCCAGAGCAGAACTACAGCGGCATCTATTCTGCCGCGGGCTGTGTTTGCTGCGGTTGTGGGTGGGTGTTCGGGCGCGCTTGTCTTTCCACCGTCAGAGAGAATGTCCTCGGGTGCCTTGCCCTGCTGTTTCATCCCTGAGCCTTCCAAAGCCAGAGCAGCCACACTTTAGGTCCTCTCCCTTGGTTGTCACGCTCCTTGGGAGTAAATGGTGACATCATACTACTCTGCAGGTATTGCATACTTGTTCATTATAGACCATCTCCCCACTGGCTTTTTGGCGACTGTGCTGGCTACTTTTTTTTTTTTGTCAACTTGACATAAGCTCAGGTCATCTGGCAAGAGGGACTATCAGTTGAGAAAAAGCTTCCATAAGGTTGGCCAATACAGGCCTGTTGGGCATTTTGTCGATGAATGATTTTTGATATGGGTGGACCCAGCCGGCTCTGGGCAGTGCCGGTGCTACCCTAGGCAGGTGGTCCTGGGTTGTATAAGACAATCAAACTGAGCACGCCATGGAAAGCAAGCCCGCAAGCAGCATTCCTCCATGGTCTCTGTTTCAGTTCCAGCTTCCTGACCTGACTTCCCACAATGGTGGTCTGTGACACGGAAGCATGGAAATAAACCAATAGAGCAAATCAACCCTTTCCTTCCCAGGTTGCTTTTGGCCATGCTGTTTAGCACAGCAATATGAAAGCAAACTAGGACAGTGACCAATAATATGTTTCGACTGTGTAAAGAAAGGGATGGAAGTAATAGGGACCCAAGTACAGCCTTACATCCCGGACATTGTCCTGTATCCCTTGGAAGGAGCGGATGATCTCCATTTGTATGCAAAAATAAAAGCATCAGAATCACAAGTTAACATCCCCTTCTCCGAGTTTGGAGACTTGACAGAAGTACTAATAGTGACTATAAATATCTTCTCAAAATCCTTCATAAACAAACTAAAATTGTTCTCTACAGCCGAGATTTATGAAAAGTGAGGTGGCCAAAATGGGGTTTGCAATTCAGGATGTTTATTGCTCTTGGGACTGTGGCTAACCCTTGTGAAGCAAGGTTTCGGTTGGGTAGAGATGGGGTAACCGGAACAGAGACACACTGTGTAATTGTTCTTCTCCTTTCTTTCCTGCCTTCCTGTCTCAAGCTGTACACCGGCTTAACAGATTTAGTTTTGAGCATCTCACACCATGAGAGTTCATCATTTCTTACAAAGCATGGTCACAGATCACCAAAGGCATTGTACTTGAGATGTATATGATAAAGACATGTTACTAGCCTTTTCTTTAAAGAGAAAGAGGTGGAATTTTTTTGGATGACCTTTGATCAGTGTGTGTGTGTGTGTGTGTGTGTGTGTGTGTGTGTGTGTGTG
>CABHPH010107982.1:0-19281 GCA_902168325.1 Peromyscus nudipes | reverse complement strand
GTGTGTGTGTGTGTGTGTGTGTGTGTGTGTGTGTGTGTGTGTGTGTTGAGACAGTCTATGTAGCTTTGGCTGTCCTAGAAGTCACTATGTACACAAGGCTGGCCTACAACTCAAGAGACCCACCTGCCTCTGCCCCTCAAGGGCTGGGACTAAAGACATGTGCCACCACAACCGGCTTATAACAGAATCATATTTAACAAAAAGGAATGAACCATGGAGCTTTGGAACACTGACAACTCACAAAGCCATCATCTTTTTTTTTTTTTCATTTTTTTATTTTTTGCGATCCAGTCTTGCTGGTCTTCTATTTGTTATCCTTCTGCTTCAGCCTCCCAAGTGTTGGGATTATATACTGGCACACAATCCAACTGAATAAAATTCAAGAAAATGAAAACTTTTAACAGGGCGTGGTGGCCCACACCGTTAATCTCAGCACTCAGAAGGAAAAGGCAGGAGGATCTCTGTGAGTTGGAGGCCAGCCTGGTCTACACGGTGAGTTCCAGGACAGCTAGGCTGTTACACAGAGAAACCCTATCTTGAAAACCAAAAAGAACCAAAAGACTTAACAAAACAAAACAAAAACCCTCTTTTATAGGGACAAAACAAAACAAAAAAAACCCACAGGAAGAATTACAGAAATAGTCTGTTTTAGGACTATAGGTGTGAAACTCTGATTTGATCTTGAGTCTCAATAGCATAGAAAAGAAAAATTCTGTGTAGTGTTTATATGTATATAAAAATATATCATACGTACATTTTGAAAGAACACTGTTTATTATACAAAAAGCCAATTAAAAATTAATGTACTACCCAGGTGGCAGTGGTGCACACCTTTAATCCCAGACCTCAGGAGGCAGAGGCAGGTGGATCTCTCTGAGTTTGAGGCTAGCCTCGTCTACAGAGCGACATCTAGGATAGGCACCAAAGCTACACAGAGAAACCCTGTCTTGAAATCCCTCCCCCAATTAACTAATAATATTATGTTGACATTAGGAAAACATTATCTAGACTGAACCATTAAAACAAGTGAATTTTAAAAAAGTTGTTTTGGGGTTGGAGCGATGGCTCAGTGGTTAGGATCACTGGCTGCTTTTCCAGAAAATCCAGGATTCAATTCCCAGTATCCAAATGGCAGCTCAGAGCCATCTGAAGTTTTAGTTCTAGTTCTAGGGAATCCAAATACTCTCTTTTGGCCTCCAAGGGCATCAAGGCATGCAAGTTGTACACAGACATACATGTAGGTAAAACACACATAATAAAATAAAAATTAAAAAAATGTGTACAGTAACACTTATGAAGCATTATGTATATACATCATAAGCTATTGTACAAAATTATATCTATACTATATATAAATATTATGCATATTATTGATACATAATTTTGTGTAGTAACACGATATATACATATATGTATATATGTATACATACTACTCTTAAGACTACTAACCTCATCAGAAATCTGCTGAGCAAGACGAACAGACACATTTCTAAGCATGCATTCAGACGACGGATTAGGAATGCTCTGAAGGGCACTTTGTAGCACCACTGCTTGATCATGAGTTACTTGGTTGACCTGAAAAAAAAAAAAGTTAACCCTTTGAGTATTCTGTATATAACTTGACTCAAACATTTCTACCCTACTCATCAACATTCCATTAATATGTTTTCTTTCCACATTCACACACAAACCACTCCACCCTGCCAACATGTCATCCAAGTAGGACAAATTTCTCTATAATTCCTTATTCTAGATTAATATAATCCACGTCTCTATGAACAGATCAAGTCCAATCTCATCTAAAGATTCAGTAAATCATGACTTTTTTTTTTTTTTTTACATGTGCACCCTTTGGGGAGACTCTGCTACTAATCTCCAGTTATCAAATTTTACTTTGAAAATGAGAAAAATTAGGAATATAAAAAAATAAAACATACAAAATATAGCAGCATTTTTATTTAATAGCATACTAAGATTTTTAATCAATGAGAAACAGAAGTAGTTAGCTGAATAATTCTGTCTTTGAGTTCTAACTTCTATGTCTTGTATATTTTTAAGATATCTCTACATTAAGTTTTTTTGTTTTTTTGGGTTTTTTTTTTTTTTGGTTTTTCGAGACAGGGTTTCTCTGTGTAGCTTTGCGCCTTTCCTGATCTCGCTCTGTAGACCAGGCCTCAAACTCACAAAGATCCGCCTGCCTCTGCCTCCCAAATGCTGGGATTAAAGGCATGCGCCACCACCGCCTGGCCTATGTTAAGTTTTTAATTGCCCACAAATACTTGACAATTATAATACCTTAGTATCTGCAACTGGCAAATGGGATATTCGCTGAGCATTACAGAAAAGATAGAAAAGAAGTGTGTTAGTGGCTTTTGTGTGTATTATGTATGTCATTAAGTAGTCATGTCATGGATTAAATTAAGAATCTGTTTTTATCCTAACAAGAGCCCTCCCTCACTGGGTGAGATACAGGGTCTCAAATTAAAGCCCAGCGGCTCTAAACTCTGGGCTTTCCTCCTGCTTTGTCCTTCCAAGTGCTGGAATTACAGGTAAGAACACCACATCTGACAAGAATTTGTGTTTCCTTTTAACCTATTAAGAATTGCTTTAAAATATATATATATATATATTATGTATGTATATATACATAATTTTAAATCATTTATGGAAAAGTCTGCTCCTTTCTTTTAGGTCTGTTTCTGATACTATGTAGCCCAGTATGGCCTTAAACTTCTACCATACCTGGCTGCCTTACAGAAAATATCTAATATACGAAAGTGGTCAGAATAAGATAATACAACTTATCTCAAAGTGCTCATTATTCTGCAAGTATTGTCAATTACCTAATTACTCCCTCTCACTTTCTATCTCCATTGCTCTTTACTCTAGGATTGCTGTTAGGCAAAATCTTGGGTATCATGAAACTTCATTTATAGCTGGGCACACACCTTTAATCACAGCACTCAGAAGGCAGAGGCAGGTGGATCTCTGAGTTTGAGGTCAGCCTGGTCTACAGAGCGCTTTCCAGGACAGCCAAGGCCACAAAGAAAAACCCTGCCTCGAAAACAAAAAAAAAAAAAAAAAAAAAAAAAACCAAAAAACCAAAAACCAAAAAACCAAAAAAAGAATGATCTACAGAATACATTCCAGGACAGCCAGGGCCACACAGAGAAACCCTGACTCCAAAACAAAACAAAACAAAACAAAACAAAACAAAACAAAACAAAACAAAACAGCATGATCTACAGAGTACACTCCAGGACAGCCAGGGCCACACAGAGAAACCCTGTCTCGAAAACCAAAACCAACGAACAAATAGAACCCCCCCCCACAAAACAACAATAAACAACAAAAACCCAGAAACAACTAAAACAAAAACAACTTCAAAAAACCAAAACCCATCACTTCATTTATAAATTATTTTGGGAAATATTTCAGAAATAAGAAGGTTCTTCCTTTAAATATCAGTATTATACATAAAACAATTACATATTATAACCACCAACACTCCATTCCTCCCCAATTATGATCTACATAATTTCTAATTAAAAAAAATCTCTTCCTTGAGACTTATGTAGCGAGAGGGTCTGTAGCCTAGGCTAACCTTGAATATATAATAATCCTTGCTTCTGTCCCCCCAAATACTTCTGTCGTCTATCAGTAATTTAGTAACTATTATTAAAAAATTAAATTTAGAGTTTGACCTTTAACTAGGCATCAACCTCTCTTTTTTTGGGGGGGGGGGTTTTCGAGACAAGGTTTCTCTGTGTAGTTTTGGTGCCTGTCCTGGATCTTGCTCTGTAGACCAGGCTGGCCTTGAACTCACAGAGATCCGCCTAGCTCTGCTTCCCGAGTGCTGGGATTAAAGACGTGAGCCACCACTGCCCGGTGGCATCAAACTCTTTAACATATCTTGAAAACTTCATCAAAATGGATCAAAGATGCCACCCGAGCAAAAACAGAATGACAATGATTTCATAATTAAGAGTTTAAGCCAATGAAGGTGAGAAAGAAAACTGGTAAAAGGCTAAATTAACTCAACACCACTGGTATCTTACCTGGCTGGCACAAGTTAGAATTCATTCATGTAGGTTTTTTTTTTTAGGTTTACAGTAAGTGAGAGTTAAGCAAAACTGAAGTGGTCAGAAAGGAACTGAAGGAACTGCCCTCCAAAATTAGTAGTAGTGAAGCCAGTGCAGTTTGTGTACTTTTAATACAAATACAGTCTAATAAGTGAAAATTCCTACTAACAAGATACCCACTGGAAAGGAAATTTCAACACTGAGTCAAAGTTGAACTTTAGACTTTTGAATTGCTGAGAAATTTAACCATAAAATTTACTATTTATCATTAGAAATTAAAAAAACCAAAACAAAACGAATCTGTATTACCGATGTCATGGGATTCACGCCTTCTACACCTGGCTGACAAGCTTCTGCCACAGCCCGAACATGGCCATAGCCAATGGCAGTTAGTAACAGTTTGGCTATTTTAAGAGCATTGAGGTAGGCACCCCTTCGAGTTTCCATATCTGCATTTGGTAGGAAGTTGTTTCTGGTTAGCATACTCAGGACAAGGGGTAGACCACCACTTTTCAAGAAGTGAAACTGAAAATCAGAGGAATCATCAGCTAGGGGTGCACCAGCAGGCATTAACAAGGCATAGACTACCTGAAAATAAAAGAGGGAGGGGAAGAAAGGAAGGATTGTATTAAAAGGGATTTAAAACATAACCTCCATTTCAAATACTGCTAAGATATTCTTGACCATTTCAAAAAAATCTACTAATCATCTTATTCATATTCTTCACAGTAACACATCAAAGATCAAATTTAAAGAACAAGAACAACTTCAAAATTGAAAAATCAAAAACCAACCTCTGTTAGGTATAGCACTTGTGAGGCAGAAGGACCAAAGAAAAGTGAGTCAAGAGACGGACTAAGGCTGCTTTCTCCAAGTTTGGCATGGTCCAAACAAATAGCTCTTAATTTTTCTATTGTTGTACTATCTGTAAGGAAGAGAGAGAGAAAGCATAGTCTGAAATAAAACACAATTCACATCTATATCACTTCTAGCATTTTCAAGAGCATGGAACAGCAAACAACTCAGGTAAGCTTCTAAAACACAGAGCCATATCTGAGTTGACTTAAAAGTAAACAAAAGAGAGAGAAACAAAACACTAATCAAAGCTTTTTAACACTCAAGGGACCAGTCTCTCATCTAGGAGCCTCCAGTCAACATGCTCTACTCAGCTGCAGGAGACTGATTTTAAAAAACACTTCCAAACGAACAGTTCTTACCTCCACATTTACTGTTTGCCTTATGACAGTACGTATTACCTAGTTTGTTTCAACTGAGTGACATCACTGTACCCAAGAAACTGAACCTTAAAAAAGACTGAAGGTCGTAAAGGGAAGGAGGAGGAGGAGGCTGGCACTGTAGTGCATACCTTTAATCTCAGTGCAGAGGCAGGCAGATCTGTGAGTTTGAAGACAGCTAGAGCTACATAGTGATACTCTGTCTCAAACAAACAAAAACAAACAATCAAAAACCTTGAACAAAGGATGGAACCAAAAAGTAGGACTGAAGAAGTGAGATCAATCTAGCTGATTCAGTAGGTAAATATCCTCGATACCAAACTGATGGATAACCCAACTTCAATTCCTAAAACACACATGAGGGAATGAGGAAACTAATTTCTGAGGTTACCTTCTGACCTCCACATAAACATGTGACATCTATACAAAAAATGAATATATAAATGCAACAAATATATTAAAAAAAGTTTAAGGCCAAGTGTGGTAGTACATGCCTTAAGTCCCAATACTTAGGAGGTAGAGCTCAAGGCTAGCCTAGTCTACATAGCAAGTTCAAAGCCAGCCAGAAACATACAGCAAGACCCTGTCACAAAAAAGTTCAAAAGGATAAAGCTTTTGGGCTGGAGTGATGGCTCAGTGATTAAGAGCACTGACTGCCCTTCAAGTGGACCAGGGTTTGATTCCCAGCACCCACATGGCAGGTCACAACTGTCTGTGACTCCAGTTCTAGGGGATCCGACATTCTCACATACGTGAAGGCAAAAACACAAATGCACATAAAATGAAAATTAAAAAAAAAAAAGAACAAAGCGTTCCCAAGTCTGTGTCTTATGCAAAGAAAAAAAAAAAAAAAAAGTTCAAAAGGAAGCAACGAATGCTAAACAAATCATTTAAATGCTGTTTATCTATCTGAGGAGTCTGAACCAAAGGATTGCTTTGTGGCCAATTCCAGCTCTTACACATATGTATACCTAAATAATTTTATGTCCCTGATCATCTACAAACTTTTTAATTATAAATATGGATGGAAAAAAATTAATCCACCCATAATCTTCCCATCAATAGATGATTGTGTTCTTGGGAAATTTACTTACTTTTTAGAGGATGAAGGATAACACTGAGGAGGCAGAGGCAGGTGGATCTCTGTGAATTACAGGCCAGCAAAACCTATATAGTAAGACCCTGTCTCAAAAAACGGAAAACTAAAAACCAAAAACAAAGAGAAAGAGACAGAGAGAGAGAAAGAGAAGAGCTTACAACAGACTTTGGCACATGTAAAAATATTCTTTACATTAAACTCCTTGAAGGAGGTAGCTCTTAGGAAAAGCAACTCATTCTACTTGGTAAAGCAATACATACTTTAACCAAATATTGGCTGTTTCAAATTTAGACACTATAGTTTAATTTTAAAAAGTTAATCAATTTGTGTGTGTGTGTGTGTGTGTGTGTGAGAGAGAGAGAGAGAGAGAGAGAGAGAGAGAGAGAGAGAGAGAGAGAGAGAGCGCGAGCGCGCAAGTGAGTGCACAATTAGAAGTCTGAGGACAACTTTTTGGAGTCAGTTTACCCGATTCCATTTTTATATGGGTTCTGGGGATGGAATTCAGGTAGGTCATCAGGCTTGTGCCGTAAGTACAACTAAGCCAAAGCCATCTTACTGGTTCAAATTTAAGTACTAATTTTTGGTTTTATAAAATGTGAAGAAAAAGCAATGTTTTAAGTTTTTTGCCTGAGCTTCTTGGCAAGAGCTCCATGTCTCCATCTGGTGGCAGGAAGTTCAAACCACAAGATCAAGGCTTTGCTGTGGGTTTTTTTTTGTTTTTGTTTTTGTTTTTTTTGATTTTTTGAGACAGGGTTTCTCTGTGTAGTTTTGGTGCCTTTCCTGGATCTCACTCTGTAGACCAGGCTGGCCTCGAACTCACAGAGATCCACCTGCTGGTATTAAAGGTGTGTGCCACCACCGCCCGGCCAGGGTTGTGTTTTTAAACTTATGTTGTGAGGGATCTGTGGTTGGTATGTAAAATGAATAAAAAAAACTTCTTAAAATTAAAAAAAAATATACAAGTAAAAAAACTATGTTGTGAAGGTTGAATCTGCACACATAAAGCAAAAACAGTCTTTGGCAGGTCAGGACTAAATGTGAAAACAAGAGGAAGCCAAATCTATAGAGCTGTCAATAAATTATCCAAAGTGTAGAGGGAATGAACAAAAAAATGTCTACAACTTGCCCACTCAAAAGACAGAAAGAGACCAGAGAGAGACTACTACAGTAAATGTTATTCAATTTTGGAGTTTTTGTTGTTGTTTTAAATATAATGTATTTTAGCCAGGCAGTGGTGGGGGGCATGCCTTTCATCCCAGCACTTGGGAGGCAGAGGCAACTGGATCTCTGAGTTCGTGGCCAGCCTGGTCTAAAGACCTAGTTCTAAGAAAGCGAGGACTAGAGAGAGACCCTGTCTTGAAAAACCAAATCAACCAAACATACAAAAAACCCAATATATTTCGATCATATTTTTCTACTTTCCCAACTTCTCCTATATCCCTAACCACCTGTTCTCTCTAAAAAACAAAAACCAGAACAGAACAAGAAACCAGTAAAACAAAAAGTGCCGAAACAAAATAAACCAAGGAAAAGCCTACCAAAACACATGGACTTCATTTTGTGTTGGCCAACATGGGGCTTGCCGTAATTGATACACCCAGGAACAAGCCACTGGAGAAAACTGGTTTTTTGAGAGTTAAATATTTCAGTATAAAAAGGTTTTAGTTTTCCTTTTAAAGGAACTCATTATATCTCTGCTTTTTAGTTAAGATCAAGAATAATAAAGGAACAGAAGTAAGAAACACTGGAAACTAAAGAATAAGAAAAAAAACTACTGAAATAATCTTTTGTTAATATGTACTTCTATAATCACAACTAGCTCATATTCAACTGGCAGAACACAACTCAGTTTAACATAAAAAGTTAATCTGTTTGTATGTAATTTTGTCCAGGCAACTGTAGGAAAGAACTGTTCTTTTCTTTTCTTTTTTTTTTTTTTTGAGACAGGGTTTCTTTCTCTGTGATCACTCTGGCTTGTCCTGGAACTCACTCTGCAGACCAGGATGGCCTCGAACTCAGAGATTCATGGCCATCACCACCCCACGAGAACTGTTATTTTCAATAACAAAAACAAGCAAGCAAAACCCCTTTAGCCTTGCAGTGACTCAAGAGAAACCCGTTCAACTTTTTAAGGAAAACAGAGTGAGTAGTACTTGTAACCCAGTCTCTTCACAGAAAGTGGACTATGAGACTATCCTGATTAATAGATTTACTTATTTTTCTGTCTATCTTAAATAAATGGCAGCTTATGAGTCCCAGAACTCCAATTTTACCTGTGCCATCTTCATTAATGTCAACCCAGTCCCTCCCCTCTACTGGTTACATATATGCCTTTAAACTTTGAGGCAGCTTCAGCCACACTCAGCTACTTTATTGGGATGTCCAGATTCTTTGAAGATACCTTTTTTTTTTTTTTTGGTTTTTCAAGACAGGGTTTCTCTGTGTAGCTTTGCGCCTGTCCTGGATCTCAGTTGGTAGCCCAGGCTGGCTTTGAACTCACAGAGATCCGCCTGGCTCTGCCTCCCGAGTGCTGGGATTAAAGGCGTGCGCCACCACCGCCCGGCGAAGATACTTTTATTAGTGCTCTATTTGAACTTTGTATGGACTATCAGACAAACTATGTTACAAAATGAAAAATCATTTTGAGAAGTTCTTAAAATGTATGTGTGAACAATTAATGACAGGCACATAGAAAAAATGAATGCTTCATCATTAATTTAAAGAACTGTTTTTTCACAATCTTGAAAATATAAATGTTGAACATGGATTTAAGCAAATACTGGGAAGATGTGAAAATTAAGTTTTCACTGACATAGTAAAAAAATCAGTATACATTGAAAGTGACAAAGAACTGTAAAAGATACCCCAGGTCAATTAGCAAGTGCTCTTAATGGCTGAGCCATCTATCCAGCCTCCACTTTTCTTTTACTAATATATAAATATAACCTGCTCAGTTTGTATAATGTATGTATCATTTCAGGGATACCACTTGGTACTGGCTAACTATTCTAGGGGCCCTTCTTGGATAAAAATATTTCTCATGCTCCCTTAAATCCTTAGTTGTCTGTAGTTCTTTGTCTAGGGTTGAGGACCCATGAAATTTTCTCCCTTCATGTTAGCATGTCTACTGGTGTTGCTCCAGTTCAGGTCTTGTTTCAGGTACCCTTGTAGATGAGTCTTAATGGGTAAACCATTTTCCTTTTCTTTGAAAAATATTCAATTAAGTTTGTGTCTAGTGTGCACTTGTATGTGTGCATGTGCCATGGGCACACAAATGGAGGTCAGAGGATAACTTGAAGGAATTTGTTCTTTCCTTCCACCGTGAGGGTTCGAGGAATCAAATTCAAGTTTTTAAGGCTGCTGGCAAGCACCTTCACCTGCTGAGCCATCTTATTGGCCCTAGGCAGACAGATTCTACAAACGGCCACAGTACAAATTTTAAGGTTTGGAGCCACATGGTCTCTGCTACTGAGTTCTTACCTGTTGATTGACAAAAAGTTGCAAACAATATATGAATGAGTGAGGTTGTACACTAGCAAAACTTAAAAGATAATGACTAAAATTTAAATTTCATAGAATCTGGTATCAAAAATAAATGCTTTAAATTTGTTACATTTATCTATATGTGTATATATGTAAGTGAATAACAAATGTGTGGAGATCAGGGGACAGTTGAATGAGTTATCTAACACGGTTCATCAGATCTGGAGGCATACACTTTCATCCATTGAGCCATCTCACAAGACGCCCAAGTGATATCTTTTGGTTTTATTTTAGCCATTAAAAAATTTAGACACATTCTTTAGGTGTTGAGCTGTATAAAAATTAGTTGTAGGAAGATTCCGGCCTTCAGACCTACAACCACTGAGGCATGGTTCATTTAGAAAAAGAATTTGTTGCTGAGTGGTGGTGGCGGCACTCTGGTCTACAGAGAGTTCTAGGACAGCTAGGGCTATACAGAGACAAAATGTCTAAAAAAAAAAAAACCAAACGAACAAAAACCGTGTGTGTGTGTGTGTGTGTGTGTGTGTGTGTGTGTGTGTATGTGTGTGTGTGTTTACATATATATGTGTATGTGTGTATATATGTATATATTATACATATATTATACTATATTATATTATATATACAATATATATAATGCATTACATCATCATTGAAAACATCTTACCGGGTGGCATAAGTTTCATAAGCACTCTTGCTCCATCTCTAAGAGGTGGCATATTTAGACTGCTCCCGAGGTCTGCAACTTGCCAAAGGAAAGAGATGTATCTGGGATGAAGTGACATAATCTAGAATATAAAATACACAACATAATTACCTGGAAATTATTCTTTGGATTCAAAAGGTCTCCCTAAAATTTAAAATCTCCATAGTTTGCTCCTGTTGTTCTTCCTCATCTTACCTTTACAAATTCTTCAAGATGCAGACCTAACACATCATCTTAGCCACATTTGCAATAGCTTTCTATTGTTTTATTAAACTATTTCTTCTCACCTGCATATAACTTAAGATGACTCTGGACATAATGAAACTGCTACCATGCCACTACTAAATTCCTAACCACTTTGTTCTTACACTGAAGTGGTTGGTATTATTGAAGACATTAAAGTTCTTATGAGGAGGTTTGAAGAAGAGGTCAAGAATGGGAAATGTCACTGTTTCTTTGGATACAATTTGAGAAAGATTATAGATATTTCCCTACATACAAAGTTTTGAAAGGATCCATTTTATAGGACAAATATGTAAGATCCTAGTAGCTTTCTACATTTATATATTGAAATGTTACAATTTAACTCCAATAGATTAACTATATGCAAATATAACCAAATAGTAACTACAGGGAAGTTTTGTTTAAACTTTTGACTTAAAATTAATTGACTTACAGAAGACTTTACTGAAATTTATATGGATAATTATGTAGCTATTTTGCCTCATTAAACAAAGAGTTCTGCAACAACAACACAAAACCTTTTTTTATGTACTTGTCTATTCTCAACAATTCTAGCACAATGCCTTGCACAACTGAATCTACTTACCACGCCAGGCAAACAGCTTTCCACTTCTGGGTTGGGGCCATCACTGTAGTGATTACCATGGTTTCCAGGAGATCCAGTTGAGGAATCGGAAGAGCTATCAGGACTTGAAGGCATATTGGAACTTATTTGTGTAAGTTTGGCTGTGATTAGCTGAAAATGATACATATTAGAATTAAAGACAAGGAAAAAAACCCACATAAAACAGAAAACTTAGAACCTAGTGATATACCAAAAACAGAATCCAATTTTGCAAGGGACCTCGGTTTAATTCCCAGTACCCATATAGCAGTTCACAACTTTAACTCCAGTTCCAGGGGACCCAATACCTTCAATTCTGATCTTCAAGGGCACCAGGCACACACATGGTGCACAGACATACATGCATGTAAAACACTCGTATACATTAAAAACAAAACTAGATGCTAACTAGTATTTTCAAAAGTGCATTTAAAAAGTACTCTCTCTTTTTTTAAAAAAAAAAAAAGATTTATTTATTTATTACGTATACAGTGTTCTGTTTGCATGTATCCCTGTAGGCCAGAAGAGGGAACCAGATCTCATTACAGATGGTTGTGAGCCATCATGTGGGTAATGGGATTGAGCTCAGGACCTTTGGAAGAACAGTCAGTGCTCTTAACCACTGAGCCATCTCTCCAGCCCCTAAAAAGTACTCGCTTATAACCACTTGTTTTAGATCTATTGTGAGTATCCCAATGCTTGTTTGGGTTAGTGTTATAACCCTAACATCTAACATAATTTTTAACAATGAAATATGGGCTGAGGTTCTATTAAAAATTTCTCTTTTGGTATTTATATATACTTACTGATTTATCTTTTAGGTTTAACTGTCCAATCAACTTTCTGTCATCTCCAGGATCAATCAGCTCACCACCCACAAAGAGTTCAATTTTTGTATGAGCTACATTAGCTTTAATGCGATTGAGAATACATCGTCGAACTGAACCAATTGTATCATTTGTATGAGACCAAACCTCCAAGTCATCTACTTGTCTGCCTTGGTTTGGAAATCGAACTATAAAAGAGAGGTGTTTACCACGGAAAGCTCTGGTGGGGAAAAAGAAAAGGAAAACATATTCAGCAGATTTCAAAATTTAGCTGCCAAGAAAATAGATGGAAATTTAACATTGAATATTTTTTTTATTAAACAAAAGAAAGTAAACTGAAGACTTTTTAGTGCCCTGAAAATAAAATGTTTTTTTAAACTATAAACACTGCAATATCCAAAACAGTGACTATATTCCATTGTTATTACTTTTATACCCATGGCTACATAAAATGATGTACCGACATATAAGAAATCAAATGGTGCCTCATTCCAGTAATCCAGCCACTGCTGAAGTAGAAGGATTACAAGTTTAAGGCCAGGAAAAGCAACTCAAAGCAATTCTGTTCAACCAGCTCCCAAAATTAATACAGACATAGTAATATTTCATTCATTTTTATGCTGGCAAAGTCTAATTCACTAATTCTTGCTCTCTATAAATGTGTAAGATAAAATTAACCTTGAGAGCATCAACAAAAAAGCTGCTACAAATTTTTCCTGAATTTTATTTATTTATGATACAGGGTCTCACTGTGTAGCTCTGGCTGGCCTGGAACTAGATGCTATGTAGACCAAGATGCCCTCAACTCAGATGTGCCGTCCTCTGCCTGAGTGCTAGGATTAAAGGCATGCACTATCACCCAGAATTGCCTGAAAAACTCTTAACATCAAGTCACTCCAAAACTAGTATGTTGGCATATTATCTTGAAGGTATGATACAAAAAAAGGAAACTATATACATCAAGGAAAAACTTTACATAAATATCTGAATTACTAAATGGTAAGACCTAAAAAGAATACTAGTAGAGTATTTGAAAACATTCCCTCACTATATTGGTTACCTGACAAGTCAGTTTTTAAAAATTCATCCCAATTACTTTTCAATCTGAGTATACTATTTTGTTGTTGTATGAGACAGGGTGCATAGGAAGCAGGTCAGGTTTCTAGTACCTGCATGACAGCACACCTCACAGGGCTCAAGTGTCTGTAACTCTAGTCCTAGAGGATCTAATATGCTTGTTTCTGATCTCCAAGGCACACACATGGAACACATACATACATGTAGGCAAACACTCATAAATAGAAATTTTAAAAAAACTTAAAAAAGGAAGTAACTATGCACTATGTTCTTTCTTTCTTTAATAGAATCTCACTACAGAGCCTTGGTTGGTCTAGAACTCATTATATTGACCAGGATAAGTGAGCCTCAAACTTGCAACCATTTCCCTGCCTATGCCTCCTAAGCACTGGGCTAACAGGCATGCTATAATGTTTAACCGTATAAACAACTATAAAAACTGAGGCTGAAGGGATAGTTCAGTGATTAAGAGTGTTTGGTATATAAGCACAAAGCATGAAGACCCAAGCTCAAATCCCCAGCTCCTACATTAAAAAGTTAGAAGCACTTGTAACTCTAGAAATGTGGATGGCAAAGATAGGATGATTAGGGCTTGTTGCCAGTCTAGCTTCAGGTTCAGTGAAAGACCTTGTCTGAAGGGAATAATAAGGCAGAGAGTAACAGAACAGGACATCCAAAGTCCACCTCTGGCTTCCATGAATGAGCATGGTGGGGGCATCTACACACATACATGTGTATATAATACACAATTACATTGAAACTTGGGGCCTATGAGGTGTCTCAGCATGTAAAGGAGCTTGCTACCAAACCTGAGGACCCAAGTTTGGTCCCTGGGACCTAAAGGACCCAAATGGTAAAAGGTAAAGAATTGAATCCCTCAAACTGTCCTCTGAGCTCCACACTTAAACCATGGTATGTGCACGGCCACACACACAAAATAATTTGCTACACAGTGAGAATATGTTTCAATGAAACAATCCCACAAACTTTTTAAAAATGCCATATAAGCTCTGACCCACTTCCTCTCTTAGGCTTGTTTTCTTCCCTAATAAACTGTTCTACCACAAAAATAAGCAAACAATTTCCACAAGATACTTAAGTTGTTAAAGAGTAAGCACATTTTCAAGAAGATAAATCTCTTCTTCTCTTTTCCTTGTACACATTATTTAAAAAAGGAAATGGTTAGGAAAATGCCAAATAACTAAGAATTAATCCCAGCTGATCAGTTATTCACATACCTTGACATAGGCAAAATTGTTCTTTCTTCATGGTAATCACTGTCACATTCATTTATATATTCTCTTAGAACAGTTAATACTCGAACCATTCGAACAGCTTCCTGTCTTGCACAATTAATACTGTCTTTGTCACCATCCAAAACACACAACGTGTCATAAGAGGCTTTCAAACGATCAAAGCAAGACTGAATGAAGTCTTCGTGGATCACCACCTACAAATATAATGGGACAAATAAAGACAGAAATGAGAATACCTAACAATGCTGCTCTAAACAATAATCATATTTAAACAGATAGTCTACTGTTGTTAAAAGGAAGCTAGTGTCACATAAGGACAAATGAGATTAAAAAGAGAAATTTAGAGGATTATGTTACTGGTTATGAAAATAAAAACAGTAGTCTTTCCTATTTCACTATAACTATCAACATTCAAAATAATCCAACCATTTCAAGATCATTCTCAAGGTAAGATTCACTTAGATAGTATTCCATAAGAGATACAAGAACTTGATATTTTATGAATGTATGTATTTTGAGGTAAAGTGTCACTATATATATATATATATATATACACACACACACACACACACACATATACATAGTCTAAGCTGAATTAAAACCTGTAATTCTCCTGCCTCAGGCTCTTAGATGCCAAGATTACAGGCATATACTACCATGCCCAATTTTTATATATGTTTTAAAAAGCTGAAACAAAACAATTTCCAGTAACTTCTAATTAAAAGAAAAATATTATAATCATTATAGTTCTAGCAACTGGAATTCTAACTTGTAGAAGTTTTAATGCACTCTGATCCTCACCTGATTGACCTGCAGCCTTGGACCAAGGTTTGTGTATATCTCTTTAAGGAGATCTATAGCTCGGCTGGCAATATCATCATTACTCTGAATTACAACCTACATTAAAAAAAAAGATAAATGTTTCTTAAATGTTTTAGTTGGGCATTTAAATTCGAATCATATCCTTAATTATTTTCAATACACTAACAACATAATGGTTAAGTCGACTAAGTAAACTTGGGACAAACAGATCAAAACAAAGAATAAATGCAAGATGCAACTTTTTGAATAAAGAAATTTAAGAGTAAATGACATTTTACTATAAATAAAATATGCTTTGACCAAACACTGAGTCTTTCAAGAAGGAATTCAAGCTACTTAGAAGAAAACAAGATACTAACATAAATACAAGTTAGTATAAAAATGCTCCCTTCTGTCTCTCAGTTCCGTAATGTTTGTAATTACACTGGTGGTTTTCAAACTCTGTTCCAAACTCTAGGGTTTAGATGAAGTGTGTCAGGGCTGACCCATGATTAAGAAGTTTAGAGAGGGCAAGGTGAAGAAGCCTGAAGACAATGAACAAAAATACACAAGCTTCCCCTGTCCAACTATGTTTAGATTTTAAATTATTATGTCAAGCTTGATTACTGCTATTATTATTTTTGGAAATCAGGATCTCAATCTGCACCTGTAGCCTCAGGCTGCCCTAGAACTCAAAATACTCCACCTTCCAAGTATATACCACCCCACTCACTGTACCTAAAGTGCAAATTCAGATTTATAGAAGGGTTTGTAATATTAAAATGTGTGGAGACTGAACCTTGGGCTAAATCCATGGTTAAGTATGCACTACCTCTCAAGCCCTTCTACTGCTTATGAACAAAACCAAAACAAACAAAATACAAAACTCCCAAGCTTTACTTATTTGAAAAGTTAAGCACTAAAAAACCACACAAAACATCCTTGTCTATGTTTGTGATTTGCAGACATTTAAAACAGAAGTAAAAAACAGAAGCAACTATATATCACCAGTCTAATTTTTAAAGATAGAAATAATATAAAACATCCTAAAAGACAGTTTGGCCTTAAATAGATTAACATCATAGTTTTCTAGGTTTTAAAAAATGTTAAACAATATCAATAAGGAACACACAAATTCAAGAAGATAACCATAAATCCCAGACTCCTGGGATAAGCACCAGAGAATACATAATTTTTATGCCACATTTAGTTATAGTTACTTATTCAAAAACATCAGGTCAATGCTGACAGAGCTCCTACTTTTGACTTACCCTCCAAAGATAGTCTAATCCTATTAACTCCAAATCATCCATCATATAGGCTCTTCTTTTTGCTACTAGCTTTCCTTCTCGACAATTCACAGCTTTGAAGAATCTCTCAAAACACTTCATTCCATTTTCAGTTAACAAGGAAGGATCAAGCTGAAGCACATTGCTTTCAAAGAAGTCCTTATTGATATCTGGATCTAAGTCTGGCTCGTCCCCCATTAATTTGGAATACCACTTAAAACAGGCTTCACGATCACAAAGGTAAACTGCATTTTCAGCTAAGCACTTCCATATTTGTTTTGCCTGAGGAGCACACAGCCACAGTTGGCCATCCTTCAATAAAAATCTTAGAAAAACATAAAAAAAATTAATTTGACACAACACAACCTACTTGTTTATATATGAAATAATATCTCTATCACAATTTTTAACTACAAATGTCAGTTCTTTCAAAGAACTTGTCAGTTTTGTTTATGTTTTTGTTTTGTTTTGTTTTTTTGAGACAGCGTTTCTCTGTGTAGCTTTGCGCCTTTCCTAGAATTCACTCTGTAGCCCAGGCTGGCCTCGAACTCACAGAGATCTGTCTGCCTCTGCCTTCCGAGTGCTGGGATTAAAGGTATGCACCACCACCGCCTGGAACTTGTCAGTTTTTATCTGAGAGTTCCAGGACAGCCAGGTTACACAGAGAAGCCCCGTCTGGAAAACAAGTTAAAAAAAAAAATGTCCTTTAATAAAAGCAAGCATTCTATCATATAAACAAATATGAGAAGTCTATCCTAAAGCTTAAAATAATGAGGTGAATGTTACAACCCGGGGACCAATATTAAAGCATTCAGCAACACAGGAAGACATGGGACTTTTTTTTTTCTTCGAGACAGGGTTTCTCTGTGTAGCCTTGGCTGTCCTGGAACTCCCTCTGTAGACAAGGTTAGGCTCCAACTCAGAGAGATCTGCCTGGCTCTGCCTCCCGAGCTCTGGGATTAAAGGTGTGCACCACCACTGCCTAGCTTGACATTCAACTTTTTTTTTAGTTTTTCGAGACAGGGTTTCTCTGTGTAGTTTTGGTGCCTGTCCTGGATCTCACTCTGTAGACCAGGCTGGACTCGAACTTGCGGAGATCCACCTGGCTCTGCCTCCCAGGTGCTGGACATGGGACTTTTTATGTGGGAAAGTAAGATGTGGCAAAAGGAAAAACAAAACAAAACCAAAACAAAAAAACCCACCAAAGACAGTGTATTCAAATATCAAACAAACCTAAGAAAGTTAAGCCGTTCTTGGACTTCTTGAACATGACTATATCTACTTCCCAGTCTCACAGTTTGTGGGTCATAGTCTTCATGATCTGCAAATTAAGAAAAATGCAATGCATTATTCATATGGATAATCATACCACTGCTGATTTTAACCAATGACCTGTCAGTTAAAAAACAAATAATCAATCATTAATCTGGCTGGGTCGGTGGTGGCACACACCTTTGATCCCAGCACTGGGAGGTAGAAGCAGGTAGATCTCCCATGAGTTCGAGGCCAGCCTGGTCTACAGAGCGAGTTCCAGGACTACCAAGGCTATACAGAGAAACCCTGCCTCAAAAAAAAAAAAACCAAAACTACTAATAATTGGTACATTGATAATCGGTGCTTTCCAACCCATTTAATATCCTAACAAAATGTATTTTCCTTTGATACAACCCAAAGTAAATGATCTGTTAAATGTGCTATTAAAATTCTTTAGCACAATCCTTTTCCTCTTTCATATGCTATAAAGTTCTGGCCAAGAATATTAGAGAAGTGATGCTGCATCCTCCTGGTATTACAATCAGAAGGCAGATCATATCACCTTGAGTCAATCCTCACTATGCTCACTTTGATTACATAGTTGAAGTAGTTTCCACCGGGCTTCTCCACTGTCAAGATACTATTTTTCCCCATTCACAACAGCCCTGCTCTATTCTGTGTTTAGTTCTTAACACCTTGGACATAGAGCTTTGAAAAAATTCAATGAAAGTCAAATAACCAAGAAAAGTCAAATATGACAGTAGCTTTGTGCTACATGGAAGAGAGGCCTTCCACAGAGAAGCATCCAGACTATTAAAAACATAGTTGAGCTGGGCGGTGGTGGCGCACACCTTTAATCCCAGTACTTGGAAGGCAGAAGCAGACAGATCTCTGTGCATTCGAGTCCAGCCTGGTTTACAGAGCAAGTTCCAGGATAGCTAGGACTGTTACACAGAGAAACCCGTGTCGGGGGAAAAACAACAACAACCAGAACAAAACGCATAGTTGAGCTTGGCATGGTGGTGCACACCTTTGGTCTCAGCTCTAGGGAGGCAGAGGCAGGCAGATCTTGGAGAGTTTGAGTTCAGCTGGTCTACATAGTTGAGTTCCAGGCCAGGCATGAATATATAGAGAGATTTTGCCTCAAAAACAAAAGTCTATACTTTTGACTGTAAATATTCAGTTCTAACAATCCTTTGATTTATTAGCAAATAAAGAAGTCTATTGCTGACTTACGACAGACTATGTGGCAGGTATCCCAAGGAGGAAGTGTGTGTGTGTGTGTGTGTGTGTGTGTGTGTGTG
>CABHPH010107976.1:5468-23619 GCA_902168325.1 Peromyscus nudipes | reverse complement strand
AAAGAAAGAAAGAAAGAAAGAAAGAAAGAAAGAAAGAAAGAAAGAAAATAGGGAAAGAAGGAAGGAAAGAAAATAAAAGGAAAGAAGGAAAGGAAATAAGAAAAAAGATAAGCAGGAAGCTAACAATAGATGGTTTAGTTGAAGGATATTCCATGTGGAGACATAAAGAGAAGATGACAGCAATATTTACAAATATATGCAAGATTTCTTAGAATAATGGTATAATTTCCCAGCAAGAAAACACCAGCCAGCGTCTCTCAACACAATAGAAGGCACATCAGAACATCCTTGTGAAAATTCCTAGATGCCAAGTGTACACAGAACAACAGAGACTAGGTAGACCAGGGACTTAGGATAAAACCAAGCACTACTATTCAGAAGACAAACCAAGAGACAAAACATCTTAACAATGAAATGACTCCCAACAACATTCTGCTATACTAATTGATCAGTGCCTTGCTCAGCCATCATTAGAGCAGCTTCCTCCTGCAGCAGATGGAACAAATACAGAACGATAGCCAGATATTATGCAGAGAATGAGAGAACTTGGAACCTCAGCCCTAAATGAGAAGTCTCTATCAAATCCCTCCTTTCAGGGCTCAAGGAACCCTGAGGAAGAGGAAGCAGAAGAGTGTATGAGTCAGAGGGGATGGAGGATACCAAGAGAACTAAGTCCTCCAAATCTACATGTTCAAATTGCGTATCAACTCACAGAGACTGGGGCAGTATGCAGAGTGCCAGGGCCTTCGTATACGTATTATGACTTCCAGTTTAGAGTTTTGATGGGACTCCTGAGTGTGTGAATGAGCGGATCTCTGATTCTTGTACTTTCTCTTGGACGTTTTTCCTTCTCTTTGTCTTGTCCAACTCATGTGGTAGTTTTTGTTTCATCTTACTATTTTGTTATTATTACCCCTTAGAAGCCTATTGGTTTTTGTTTTACTTTATTTATAATTGGAACAAATAATTGCCTCTATGTGTACTATATAGGGTATAGTCTGTTCTTTTCTGAAGAAAGGGTTCTATTCGTTACTTTAAAAAAACATGGGTTTCTTATAACACTAATAATATTTACAGACTTTGAAAAGCAAAAGTAGTTGTAACTCATATAAAGTCATTTCAGCTACTTTGTGTTCCAAATTCCCTAGAACATTGATTTCTTCCGTGTTATTACCTGTTTGTTTTTTAATGATAGAAAGAAAGGGGGTGGATCCACATGGGAGGCAAGGTGAAGAGGAACTGGGAAGAGTAGAGGAAGGGGAAACCATAATCAAGATATATTATCTGAGAAAAAATTATTTTCAATAAAAGGAAAAAATTCAAAAGTTTCAAAGTTAAGGAAAAGATCACATATCATAAAGTTGAAATAAGACCAGTTTTGGATTGCTCTATCAATAGGCATCCCCCAAATTAGAAGCTGGGACATGAGAGGTGGCTCAGAGGCTTAAAATGCTGTCAAGTCTATCAGCCTGAGTTTAATCCCCAGGACTGGCTCACATATCACACGGAAGAAGGAGAGAACCTTCCAGTGAAAGTTGCTTTCTGACCTCCACATGAGTACACACACACACACACACACACACACACACACACACAATCACCACCACCACCACCACCAATGCCAACACCACCACCACCATCACCACCCCTACCACACACATACACAAACAAAACACTAAATAAACAAATAAAAGTAATAAAATGTTTTGCATTGAAGTTCATAATTGCTTTTAATTTTGGAGTTATTGTATGACTAAGTTATCTATTATGTGTATGAATAGATAATGTACTCCTTCTTCTTCTCCTCTTCTAACTCTGCTTTTTCTGACACTCAGAAATGAACCTAGAGTGCTGCAGTGATGTCAGAGGCCAAGTTTCTATTACTAAAACTATATCCAAAGCCTGAGAACATTCTTTGCAGGTGAGAACACGCATTGAATTCCTTCACATCCTTTCTTAGAGAAAATCTCAGGATATGGTTTAGGAAACACCATGATGCAAAATTATGTATTCAATATAAAGGGTATAAGTTTCAGAGATGAAGATATTCCAGGGCTTGGCAGTGCCACAGGCCTGAAAGAGCAGGTCTGATCTGGGCAGATAGAAGGGCTAACCAGAAAGATGACATTTTTCATACAGAAATACAATGGAAAAATGACAAGTGTGTGTGTGTATGTGTGTGTGTGCGCGCACGTGCGTGCGCGCGCGCCCTTGTTGAGTCTTTATAGTTTCCAAGAAAATATTTTGTGAATTAATAATAGATATTTAGAAAACTGAGCCAGTGAAAAATATGTCACACCATCATTTACTTTAAAAATTTGTCAGATTTTTCTGGAGTCAGATGTTGATAATGTTGACCTAAACACATTGACACGATCAGAAATGAGAAGAATGTTTATTTAACCAAAAACCACTATTTATGTTGACAGACTAAACATGCTTAAGTAAAATCTTTAGATCATATGATGGAAAATGGAAGCTTGAAGTATTAGTGAAATTGTGGACAGCAGCTAGGAAATCATCTGACCTCAAACACTAAAACTATGAGCGGTACTTGTGGAAAAACACCTCTTTGAAATACAGAGCTTCTCACTAGCTAAAGCTAATGTAGTGACAGCTGGAGATTTGCCTTGCATAACAGAAATCAAGAATGGCGGGAATGAGAAAACGAACATGATTCACATTGCAAGCTCTTCATGTTTGAACCAATCAACTTGAGTTCCTCTAACTAGAATGAAAGAAATCATGTTAGAAACAGAAATAAAAGGTAAGTTTCTTGCAGATTAGAAGCAATAATTTATTCATGCACTATACACTGGGCATTCTCAAATTCAAATGGGAAGTTAGTGAAAGACAAGTGTGGAGCTGTAGATGAGAAAGAAGGTCAATGTGCTTTACATGGTTGGTTTATAAGACAGTGGTGGAACATAGAGTCTATAAGCTGAAAAACCATGAAACATTACTGTATGAGCATTACAAAAAAAAAGCCAATGGTTATGAACTAGGTTAAGTATTTCTTCTCCCAATTTAATGTATCCAGAACTTAGGAATATCAGTTTATTTATAGATAAGATCTTGGTAGACATAATAAAGTTTAATAAGGAAATAACAGAGCACAGTATGCCTTAAACCCAATGAATGCTGTTACTAATAAGAGGAGAGACATTTGAATTTCAAGAAATAACAGCTCAAAGGGAAATGCCAAGTGAGGTTAGAGACAATAAAAAGATAGTTGTGTTTACAAGCCAAGTGATGTTAAGGGATTCTACTAAAGACCATGTTCTAGGAGAAGGGCCTAAACAGATCCTCTAAAATTAAGGAATTTTATATTTGCAATATTTTTATTTCTGACTAGTTTCTAGAATAAAAAAAACATCAAAAAACACATGAGTTGGGGAAGCATAACACAGAAGGGTCACAAAGAGCCCAGATTATGTAGCCATGGGATAGTCCAGCTGCCTGATCAATGTTACCTACCTCTCATTTATCACCCTGAATACCCACCATATAGCAGAGAAGCAAGTTATTTTTTTCTGCATTCTTTCCAATGAAAGTGAGCAGTATCTGGTAGATATTTGATACAGCCTCTATTAAACTAAACTTCTGTGCATCCAGAAACACACAAATGAATGCAATTCATTGCAGAACACAAATAATAAACACAGACAACAAATGTCTGGACTTTAACAACAAATGTAGCCTGCAATTTAGACTGCAAGGCTCCTAGAGACCTAGATGTGCTTATATATTTTGACACACAATGTGGTCATGTGTCCTTACACACAAGCTTCAAAGTTAAAACAAAATAACAACATGTTGGAATTCCTATTATAGGATGTTTGAAATGTAGTATTGATTTTTCCTGGGCCAATTTCTTGTATAACATCATCCTCAAATCTACACTGAAAACAAAATACAGGTTTATTTGTTTAATTAGGTTCTGGGAATCAAACTCAAACTTAACATATGTTGCCCAATTAATCTACAATTCAATTGTCTCCCGAAATTTCCCAAATGTAGAACATTCCCTGCTAAGGATTCAAAGTAATTTTTCTGTCCATGTAATAGTTCTCCTTCTTCTCTAACTTTCTAACACATCTTATTAAATATAGCAAAAAATTAGGACTGAAACATTTACTCATTTGTATCATTTCAAGAGATTTAGTGAAATATTTTTAAATGGATCATAAGAAATATTTTTATATGGATTTTTTTTCTAATTGATTTAGAATGTCACAATATTTTGCATATAAAATGAAGTGAGTATTATGAAATACATGGTGGTAGATGTTCCAGATATTTTGACAGCATCTTGTTAACATTACTTACCAATATATCATTGCTGGGAAAGTCAAAATTCACAAATATTACATATTTCAGCAGATATGAAGATTCCCTCATTACTCACACAGCTTCAGGTTCCCACAGGTCTGTTTCATTAATGAAATTGTACAAGTCATGAGGGAGGTGACATTGTGAACCCTTATGTTGCACTATGCCAAATTTTAAAGGAAACATGATAATAAGAGTTAGAGATAGAGAAACAAAGTGAGCCTCTGTGTAACACATAAAGAGAAGCATGACACACAAAGATGCTATGGAATGGAAATAGATAATTCCAGACAAGAGGAATGTAAGTGAGCCTGACCTGTATAATGTGCATGCCTTTTTGATCTTCTTTCTTTTTTTAACCTTTAAAGACAAATAAAGAACTTTGTTTAATAGCAGGGAGTAAAATCAGGAGAATAGTGTTATTAATTCCTCCAATTTTCAAGTGCAATCAAAGATGAAAAAAAATACTCACTAGGTTGTTTTATAAAATCACATACCTACCATAGGATGAAGCATCTTGACAGACGATGTACTGGGAAGGGCTAATTAAACATTCATTTAAGTGTATTTGAGTATACCAACAATCCCTTTGTAGTCTTTTTCCTGTTTGTGCAAATAGAATATTACTTAAAATTAAAAAGGCAGATGAGAAATCAGAAGTGAAAAATAGTTTGTATGAACATATTTTCATATGAAATGTAGAATTAATATAGGCGTATTAGGATAATAAAATGTCACTTAGACTTTAATTTTATGTACTTAGACTTCTGCTTTTCGTCAAAGACCCAAAAGCTCACCACAGATATCATTAGGAGTAGAAATAGCTTTCTGAACTAGATAACAGTCAGCCACACATCAGAATAAAAAGCTACCTGAATTGAAAGGAGACAGATTTTAGCTATGCCCACATATGATTCAGTTCATACCCTTTCTTTGACCATGATACTCAGTTTCTTACAGGATGGTTGTTTCCATTAAATTAAATAAATAATACATTCATAGGGTTTTTAACATATATAAACTAAATCACTTTTCTTACAAAATGATAAATTAAGCAAATGATTTAGAATAAAAATGTAAAATTAGTGAGCTCTTTCTGCATATGTCAATAACCAGGCACTTGACTGGGCATACAGAAACAGAAATAAATAAGCAAGCATCAGTAACACATAGCTAAAGAGAAAATCAGTCTAAAAGGAGGACAGGTTTAGGATACCTTCAAAAAGTTAAGAGTAGAAAACAAGTCAACATCCATTTTTGAGAGAGTTGTCTGATTTTTCTTTTCATTATTTTTTTGAATGATATAAATTTCAGCCATAATAATGAAATGAGTAAACAGTTACTTGACTAAATCAAACAGTAGCTTACAATGAAGTTTGAATGTTTGGCCTTATATCAAAAGGCATTCTGGCATACTAACTTGCTGTCTAAACGTATTTTCCTCACTGGAAAACTGGAGAAAGTAATTACTGACTTCTATGAAGGATGATCAGTTTACATCATTTGTGTATTGTTCACTCTGCACAAACCAGTTTTGTATATAATTCAGACATTAATTCCTATACGTGTCACAAAATCCTCTGTGGTAGATGCAAATATCATCACTTTATAATGGAGGAAATTGTGGGTGGAAGAGATTTATTGACTTGCCCAAAGTCAAGTAATTTTCAAAGCTAAGTAATTTTGCAAGTGTAAGGGATATAACCAGGTTGAAACGTGGATGCTAGGGAGCTGGAGACATCACTCATCAGCTAAGCAATGCTTACTTTAAAATTTTTAAAAGAAGGCCCAGAGACATGGCTCAGAAGTTAAAAGAACTTTGATAGAGGCCCCCAGTTTCTTTCTCAGCACCCACATTGAGTTCCTCATAACTGCCTGCAACTGTAGCTCCAGGTGATCCAGCATCTGCTTCTAGTCTCCACACATAGCTTCACGCAGATGCAGAGACCCACAAATGGACTCACATGCATATATATAATCAAAAATAAAGTACTACTAAAAAGATTAAAATTTCAGTCTTATGTATATAGTAGAAATCAACCTTACCATGAGAACTGTAGGAAAACTTTGAGTGCATAATAGGTCTCTGAAAGTGTGATTCTCACCCTCAACACACCTTCAAAAAAGTATAAACATGTTTAACTGATTATTTTCTATTATATATTATATATTTTTATTTAAATTTAGTATGTTTATGATTTATATTTGGATGTTCCATAAAAGATTATATATTCCATAAAAAGGTCTCATCACATGCAAAGTGGTAAATGTGAATACATTATTTTGTCATGGCTGTTCATTGAAGAGTGGTATATTTGAAGGGGTCATGTGTAGGAAGTTGCAGGATGTAGTAGTAAATCCATCCATCTATAAATAATGGGCTATTTTCATAGAACACATCAGTCATGGTTCACTCCAAATCTGCCAATCTTCAAGAATACATTCTGTTTTAGTGAGATGTGTTTGGGGAGGTTTCCTGTGTAGATCATGTTGAAAATAGTAAATTTTTTCCCGGGAGACCAATTAAGCATAATGCATTTCAGGCTGCTCCTCATAAAGCAATTGAGAAAGCAACAAATAGTCTAAAAGTTGTTTTAAGATAAAACTTTCTTAGAGAAGTAGTATTTCCCACAGTAACTGTGGCACCATAATTTGATAGAATTTGAGTTATTTTTATAGGTTGTGATTGATTGCTCTTTATACGACATTATCAGGAAAACAAGATTAATTTGAATTAAAGAAGAAATTAAAGGCTACAGATAGATATTATAGGAATCTGAGGAAATAAAAGCACTATATCATATATATCAAGGCCTTTGAGAACAAAGCTTGCCTAAAGGAATGATCCATTAATCCACCAGTTATTAACAAAATTATATTAACATATATCTTTTTGTTTATACAGTTAGTGTGGAGGATTGTCAGAGGACAGTTTGTGGGGTTCAGTTTTCTCCTCTGCCATGTGGATTCTAGGGATGCAATGCTAAGTTCTTCAAATTTGAAGGCAAGCACCTTTACCCACTGACCATCTTGCTGGCCCAGATATTAATATATTTAAAATAAACAAGAGATTGAAAATTTCAGTATAATAAGGGGATAAGAAGATCAAGTAAACTCAAAATGTTGACAGGTACTGTTAGTCAGTCGTTCCTTATAATGGGTCTACTACTTTGATAAGTGCTTCTCTGAATTTATTTATTTGAACAACAAATGACAAAAATTCTGCACTACTTTGAGTATTATATTACTTAGTATATTACATCAGAATTGATCTAGTAAGTTAGGCCACCTTTAACTATTCATTTCACAATCACATATATGTTGATAGATGTCTTAGTCACTGTTTTATTGCTGTGAAAAAAACACCATGACCAAAGCAAGTCTTATGAAAGATAGTATTTAATTGGGAGCTTACTTACATTTTCAGAGGTTGAGTACATTATCATCGTGGAGAGAAGCATGGTGATAGGCAGGTGTAGTTCTGGAGAAGTAGCTGAGAGCTACATTCTCATCAACAAAGAGAGAAAAAGACTGTACTTGGCATGGGCTTTGAAACCTCAAAGCTGACCCCAGTGACACACTTCTTCCAACTAAGATATACATCTTAATCCTTCTAATCCTATCAAATTTGGCAACTCTCTGGTGACTAAGCATTCATATATATGAACCTATGAGGTCATTCTTTCTCAGATCACCAATTTCTACTATCTGGCCCCCATAGGCTTGTCATGATATCATAATGCAAAAATGCATTCAGTTCAACTTCAAAAGTGTCCATGGTCTATCACAGTCTCAATACTGTTTAAAAGTCCAAAATTCAAATCTCTTCTGAGACTCAAGGCAATCTCTGATCTTTAAGCCTCTGCAAAATAAAAATAAAAAAGCAGATCACATACTTCTAACATACAATGGCACAGGATATACATTACAATTCCAAAAGGGGGAAATGGGGCATAGTTGGGAAATATTGGACCAAAGCAAGACCAAAACCCAGCAGAGAAAATCCAAATTCTGCATCTCCATGTCTGATGTCAAATGACTCTTCACATTTCCAACTCCTTTAGCTTTGTTAGATGAAGCACAGTTTTCCCTCTTAGGTGAGTTCAACACCCAGTCCTCAGCTTTCCTCAGCAGGGATCCCAGGACTCTGACATATCCAACATCTTGTGGTCCCAAACACTATTCAGCCTTCACTCAACGGCCTGCCTCTCTGTACATCCACACAGGGACACCCTTGACACACACGTTGCTTCAACAGCTTAGCTAAGGTTTTAACCTTAGCTGTGGAGATTCCACAACTCCTTTCTTGTATCCTTGACTCTAAAACCAGAACCACATGGCCAAAGCAGCCAGGTTTAGCTGCTTGCTAAGATTGGAACATGGCCTCCTCATTCAGCTACATTTGCACCAGCTTTCTATTGCTGATTGTTTCCACTGCTGCTTATGCTTTTCTTTAATTACTTTTTACAAATTGGAAGCTTAGCTGGTTGGGGTCTTGCTCTGAGGTTTCCACTCCCTTTATTCCATTTACCCTCAAGCTTTTCTTTAAACTTTTTATCTCCTTAAGCACTGGACTATGCTCCATTATACTTGCTAGTGCTCCTTTTCTCCTCAAAATGTACATTTAGTATTTTTCCTTGCTTAGCTTACTCTTTTTTTGATATAGATCTGCATAAAAGTGACTACTAAGAACCATAGGACAGAGTCAATACTAGCCTGTCTTAAAATCTCCTCTGCCAGCGCCATTAATCAAGAACTTAAATTTAGCCTTAGGCAGATTTTTAGGACAAAGGCAAAAACCGGCCACATTCTTTGTGAACAAATGGTCTTAAGCCTACTTACTAGTATTTTTCCCCTGTGAAACTTCTTGAACTGCGCCAACAGTACACATTACCCTCAGCACCACTGTCCATGCCTCTGCTAGGATGGTCAGTAAGCACAGCTGAAAGCATTCAACCACTTTTCTAGTTCAAATTCCAAAGTCTTTTGTAATACTCCATCAAACAGCATGGTCAGGCCTGTCAAAGCAATACAACACTATTTCATTCCTACTTCTGCCTTAAGTCAGTCGCTATTCTATTGCTATGAAAAGATACCATGGCCTAGGCAATTGTTTTTTAAAAGAGAGAATTTAATTGGGGACTTGCTTAGTTTCAGAGTGTAGCTAGAGTTTTTCTGCCTGGCCCACAATCAGGACAAATCTCTGTCACCTGCCAGCCCCACAGCCACTCAGACCCAACCAAGTAAACATAGAGACTTATATTGCTTACTAACTGTATGGCCGTGGCAGGCTTCTTGCTAACTGTCCTTGTATTTTAAATTAATCCATTTCCATAAATCTATACCTTGCCACATGGCTTGTGGCTTGTGGCTTACCGGCATCTTCACACGCTGCTTGTCTTGGCTGTGGCTGGCAGTGTCTCCTTCCACCTTCCTGTTCTTTTCTCCTCTCTGTTAGTCCCACCTATACTTCCTGCGAGCCACTGGCCAATCAGTGTTTCATTTATTGACCAATCAGAGTAATTTGACATACAGACCATCCCACAGCATCAGAGTTGTAGTTCATTATTATCATAGTGATGAACATGGTGACAGGCACTCATGGTGCTAAAGACTTAGCTGAAGGCTACACTCTGATCCTCAAGGAAAGAGAAAGCCAGACACTGTGCTTGGCATTGGCTTTCTAAGCTTCAAAACTGACCCCCTAGTGATACAATTCCTCCAACAATATCATCCCTCTTAAGTCTAATCCTTTCAAACTGTGCCACTCACTGATGACTAAGCTTTTAACTATGTGAGTCTATGGGGGGCATTCTTATGCAAACCACCCAACAGGAACTAGGATTTCATTCACCAAATACTATACGTGATCAGTTTTCTCATCTTAGTTACTGAACAGTAGTTAGATTATTTGTACATCACTTTGGGGCCAAAGTCTATGTACAAAATGGAGAAGAATAATGTATTAAGGCTTGACCTGAAGTGGCATCAGAGGCTTATGGTTGGAGTGATTGTGCTCAGTAGGTAAGTATCCCTTACATGACCCTGCCACAGGGGATCTGCTAATCTTTCCCCACAGTGGTGTGCTCAGAGTCTCTGAGTCCAAGAGCCAAAATAAAGCTTTTCATCCTTGAGTTCTTTCTGTCAGACCCTTTGACCACAGCAGAAAAGAAGTAATTAATACACTTAGGTATACATTTTCAGGGGAAGCTCAAAATGGTAAACCATGCCCCCATTAAGATCGCCTTGGACTATTAAAAACCTAGACAGATTCCCTAGAAATAACATTATTTTTCAAGCATGCAGCAACTAATTTTGTTGTTGATTTTTGTTTGTTTTGCTTAATGTTAAACTAATTATTCAAATATCACTTATACTCTGGTCTCATTTTGTTTGTTTGTTTGTTTGTTTTTTTCAAGATATGATTTCTCTGAGTAGTCCTGCCTGTCCAGAAATCCTCTGGGCAGACCAGGCTGCCTTCAAGATGCCTGGCTTCAGTTTTCAATTTTTTAACAAACTTTTATAATGCAAAACATATTTAATTGTATCTTTCAAGATGTTTAAATGTGACTGACATTAAAAGCAGGTCTAAATCCACGAACCATGGACCATCCCAAATAACAACATCATTCCCCACTAATACAGTTTGGAAAGAATTCAACAAAGAATTTCACATTATCATCTCTGTTATTTATAAATAGTAATGGGAAGCTTACATCTAAAGCTTCACTGATTGAAACATTTTGCTCTTAACAGGGCTGCAAGTGATACAGTGACTGTTTAATTAAGAAATTCATCTTGGGCCAGAAGTGCTGGCACATACCTTTAATCCCAGCACTTGGGAGGCAGAGGCAGGCCAGTCTGTGTGAGTTTGAGGCCAGCCTGATCTACAAAGAGTTTCAGGACAAAAAAGGCAAAAAACAAAAAAAGAAAGAAATTCATCTTAAAATGTATATTTCTTTCTTTGTTTTATCCTGAAAAATATTGTCTCTGCTTTTATCTTTTGTCAAATATTGTGTAAATACATTAAATATAAATTTATATAATATATAATACATAGAATCACTTTCTTTATACTGATTCTTAGTTCCTTTGATATCCAAATTTGGCAAAGATTTGAGTTATAAATTATTAAAATAAAAAATATAGCAACATAATATAGGAATAAAAGATCCCCTTTTCAGGGCTAAGCTTTGGCATGATGGAAGAAGCACTTGCCTTGCAACTATGAGGGCAAGAGTTAGGATCCCCATTTCCTACATAGAAAAAGACAAGAATGTTGCTGGAGAGCTTCTCTCCATCTCCCAAGTCCCGCCAGTCTCCAGCTCCCAAGTCCCGCCGGTCCCTGGTTCCCTGACCGAACCCATTCATAAAATGAACACACAGACGCTTACATTATTCAAACTGCTTGGCCATTAGCTCAGGCCTATCATTGTCTAGCTCTTACTCTTATATTTAGCCCATTTCTATTAATCTCTACTTTGCCACGTGGCTCGTGGCTTACCGGTACTTTACATCTTCCTTCTCCTCGCTGCGGCTCCAGCCAGTCTCCATCCCTTCATTTGTGAGTTACGCCTTTAAATAAATCTCCTTTTAACTACGTGGAGTGGCCTTACTAATTTCACCAATACAAGAAGATGTGGCAGCCTCCAGTACACAAGGCATTCGTGAATCTCTGGGAAAATCTGGCTATCTATGCTAACTGATTCAGAGAGTTCCAGGTTCTTATAGAGACCCTGACTCAATAAATAAACTGCAGAATGAGGAAGACACTTGACATAAACCCCTGGCCATATCATACTCACCCACACACATCTATCTTTCCCTCTCATCATCTGTCACACAAGAATTCACAAAGCAACCTGCAACAGCTGGGAGTTCAGGATGAATGATAATCTGAATGAATTTGAATCTTTTATCTTGTGATGCATCACTAACCTCTTCCATATAAGATACTTTTAAAAGTAACAGCTTGAAAAAAAAGTCATGTTTCACTCCCATATTTGAAGTGAGGTTATCTACATGATTTGAGATTAAATAATGTGAAGTTCTCCATGAACACAAAAATTTAACAAACTAAGTGACTGGGTACTTAGCAAAGGAATTGCTTCACCTCAGTCTAACTGGGGGTATTTTCCATTATTGTTTAGATATGGTATGTCTCTACAAGTTCATACTTTGAAAGCTTGGTGTCCAACTGGTGATGCCATTTTGTAAGGCTGTGAAAGCTTTAGGAGGCCAAGACTAGTCAGTTAGAAGTAGGTCACTATTGGTGGGCTTCTAAGGGTCATACCTAGCCTATGATTCTGGCTTTACTCTCATTCTGTGTCTTGGTCTGCTATGATATAAGAAGCTTCAATCCTCCATCTTCTACTGCCATGAACTAGGCCAAGATAACACATACCTATGTACCATTCCCACTGAGAGAGTGAACTTTGTGAGTTGGGGTGATAGCACATTTGCCTTCATGTTCGACAGAATACATGTTGCTATGTTTTAGACTGTAGATGTCCTATAAGTGTGTTATAGATTCCATCTAATTTAAAAGTTGCTTCCAAGTGTCCTTGTATAATCTTTGATGGAACTGGGCATTCCCATATGGAATACTTAAAGACTCTAGAGCCCTTTTGGTTGAGAAGCTCTTCTCTTTAGAAACAATGGTAGTCTTAGGTATGAAAAAAGTATCTTGTGCAGATGTATCTCTGGCAATTTTAAGTAGAACCAAGAAGGAAGATGATAAATATTTAACTACAGCATTCACAGAACTTTGAGTATATGGAAAACTCATCAAGTAATCACACTGAGGGGTGCGAGATAATGGCATAAAATAAGTTCTCTGAAAGGAAATCATGTTATTTTTTTAAAATGAACAGTAAGACCTTCTCTAGACCTATACTAGAGCATGGGCATGAGCTGTAAGATAGTGGCATCTTCTGTGTCAAGTGAATGAGGACATTTTTGTTAGTAACAGTAAGGACACAAGACATGGAATATTTAAGAAATGGAAAGAAGGATAAATTGGATTAAATGTAAGGACTAAAATAGGCATATGGATAGAATAAGAAAGACAGGAAAAAAACAGATACTATGTAGTCTTACCTTAAGACCACTTAGAGCATAGAGGGTGTTTACAAAGTTGATGGTAGACTAACCAGCTCTGATAGTTAAAGAGTATTGTTTATAAAAGCAGTCAGTTTATAATTAAGCTTGGACTCTTGGAATTTTCATCTGAACTTTATGCAATTACCATATCGATACGTTTCTGAACAAGTGAAAATCAGAGAAGATAACAAAATTGTGAAGAAACCAAAATAAACAGAAGGTATAGACATAGCAGATAGAGGGGGAATATATTTCATTGCCTATGATAATAGTATTTGGTCAAAACATAACCAAACTGCCAGATGTTGATCCAGTCAAAACATCAATACTTATTACATATATATAGTTATGTTAATACATACTCATGTTACTAAACTCAGGCTACAATAATAACATGGAAGTCTGGGTCCTTAGACAGCATATCTCTCTTAAAATTAGTATAACAGAGTCTCTGAGGTGTATTGTCTAATTTTGGACCTATACTTTTGTGAATTGGAAATAAACTGGATAGTTTTTTAGACTATAATAGTATAGGCATTGTTATATTTATCAATTGAGTAATATATTTAGTTCCTACTATACCTGAATATCTTAAAAAAGATATGTATTTGATCCATCTAATTACTCATGATAATATAGACATTGTTACATTTATCAATTGAGTAATATATTGAGTTCCTACTATACCTGAATGTCTTTATAAAAAGATATGTATTTGATTCATCTAATTACCCATGACAAGTAATGGAAAAATTTCCAAATACTTGAAAATATATTTTCAGAGAAAGCTGTTTGAGGAGATTATTCTAGAAAGGAATTTTATAGCCAAGTAAACTTAGAGTCTACCATGTGGCATATAATACACCCATATGCATAATTTCCTAATAAGCATTTGTTATGCACAGTTCTACATATTGGAAATAAATATATTTACTTCTTAGGGTGTATGCAGTACTTCGGTTCTAAATACAGAGGAAAAATTTAAAATATCTGCATGCCTATCTATCTGTTGATAGATCTGTACATCTTCCAAATTCATTTTGCTTGGTATTTTTACAGAAGGCCACTGCTTTGTAGTAACCACAATTCAAACTGAAATAATCAGTTTTGGGGAATACATCATATTCAGAACTTTTTTCTTTCTTTGATTCTGTATCCTAAGTCTAGTATCTTCATAATTAATGCAATTTCTTTAATAAGCAGTGCTTTATACAAGATTTGAAGACGTATGTGTTATGTTTAATAGATACTGGATTACTATTTTCTTTGCTGGATATATCATTTTTTCCTCAGCAATCTCATGCAAGCATACAGGCACAAAAATGTGGTTTCTGCCTTTTTTATGCATTACAACTGTTGCAAATATTCAAAATCACAACTCACACTATTAATGTCAGCTGATGTTTTCAACTCTCTGAACCCAGTACTCCATCCGACAGCTGTAAAGGCTTTCAGCCATAATAAATCCTGGCTTGACTTCCCAAAGCAAACAGTGTTGAAGAGCACAGTCCCTCCAAAAACATCTTGTCAGCTCAAATCACCACCACAGCATAAGTGATTCAGACAGTCTGAACTGACTCCAGGCTTCCCAACCTCCGGTCTTTATTTCCTATTTTCTTTTACTTATGACCTGTTCCTAATATTCTGAAGAGTCAAAAAATGCTGGGTTCATTCCTTAAGATTGGCTGTATGCCTATTTAGCAAGCCTCACCCCACATCAGACAGTGCATTGAAAATAAAGTTGATTCAGGTCTTCCAATTTACAAAAATATATACCTAATTTCTTAATTCTATAAATTTTTGTAGAGATCCTCTATTCTTTGAAAAAAGAAGGAAGGGAGGGAGGAAGGGAGGGAGAGAGGGAGGAAGGAAGGAAAACTAAAAAACAGTGTTTTTTCTCAATATACCGAATCTCAGCAATTATGATGCCCATACAGACTATATGTGTGTTTTGAGTAAATTAATGGCTTCTTGGAGTTCATTATCCTGTATAGAGTCAAAGTCCAGCCCTATTAGCCTGGCCAAAAAATGAACATATCATCTACAGCCACATTTTCAAACAATAAAAGATATAGCAAGAATACAGAGGGAACTGGCAAGTGGCTCTGGGGGTAAGGGTTCACTCAACACAAGCTTGGTAGTGTAAATTCAATCCTTAGAACCCACATAAAGATGCAGGCATGGAGGTCAGACCACCATATATGAACTTCAGTATGCACATTCACATATATCATACATGCATTTGTACACATACACACACTAATAAAAAGTTGTAAATCATTTTACTTAAAAATTTTCATATGGTATATTTTGATCATATTATTTCCTCTCTTTCAACTCATTCCAGATTATCTTCACCTCCTTACCCAACCAACTTCTCTTCCTCCTCTCAAAAATAACAAAACAAGAAACAAAACAACACAAACAAAAACAGAAGTATCCAAACCATGACACAAAACAAAGCAAAAAAATATCAAAACAAAAAAATAAAATAAGGCAAAAAGCATACACAATAAAAACACTGAGTGCACTTTGTATCAGCCAACTACTCCCGGGCATGGGGCCTGCCCTCCTCATCTCCTATTATCCAATTATATACTTCAGAACGTTGTAGTTTGGAACCTTCCATTCTACATCCTCTAAATCAATACACATTGGTGTCCTATTGGACAAAATTGACTTTTTGTTTTGCAGTAGGTGTCTACTACAAATAGCTTCTTGTTTAGGTGAGGGAGTAGGTGTCTCCTTATTCTTCCCTGTGCTGGCATTTTGTCTGCTTTAAACCTGTGTAGATCTTGTACATGCTGTCACAATCTCTGTGTGTTCATATGTGTATCCGTCCTATTGTACCTGGATGACACTGTGTCATTTACACCGATTCCTGAAACTCTTAGTTGACTTAATGGTAAGGTCCTATTGTCGAAGACACAACTTACATATGTCATCACATATGGAAAAACCAAGCTGGTGCCCAAGTAGAAGCTTCATCCTCTACTGAATAACCTTCATGGTTCTTGAAGGTATTCTACATGCTACTGGAAGAGAAAGGAAGGTCATCATCAATATCACCCATCTATAAACCCTGTGATCGATGAAAGTGGCCTCCCTATAAGATGTACTGAAGAAACGGTGGCACAAATGTTATGAGAGTACCTAACCATTTTAAATTGGAGTTAAGGCCCACTCCATGAGAACCCATGCATGGCACTGCTGAAATGGCTACAAACACGAGATTAGATAGATAAGGGACCTTAAGGAACAGCATGCTACTATTATTCTGCAAAAGGAACAGAACAATAAAAGGACTCTGCTGTGGAATAATGCTTTTGTACACTGGTTTAATAAAATACTGATTGGTCAGTAGCCAGGCAGGAAGTATAGGCAGGATAAGCAGACAAGGAGAATTCTGGGAAGAGGAAGGCTGAGTCAGGAGACGCCAGCCTGCCGTCCATGGAACAGCATATAATGACACATAAGTAAAAGCCACGAAACATGTGGCAACATATAGATGAACAGAAATGGGCTGAGTTTAAATGTAAGAGCTAGTCAGTGGTAGGCCTGAGCTAATGGCCAAGCCGTTTTAATTAACATAAGCTTCTGAGTGATTATTTTATAAGAGGCTGCAGGGTCCGGGGGCTGGGCAAGACCAGAGAAAACTTAGGCTACAGGATTCCTAAATGAATTATTGCTATATCCGTAGAGCAGCCATCACTCAAACCCCCTACCAGAGAGGCTTCTTCTTGCAGTAGATAGTGGTCAGCACAGAGACCCACAGCTGGGTGATGTGCCCCTTTAGAGTTCAGTGCTCTCAGCCCTGAACTGCCTGAACTGGGTGTCTTTATCAAATCCTTCTCTTCAAGGTTCAGATCCATGTGGAGAGGAGGTGGAAACATTGTAAACTTTTTAAAGAGTGCAGTGGCTTTGAATAAAACAACCCATATCCCTGTCTTGGCTCTGCATCTTCTGAGCCATTTGACCTAGATCTATCTGCAGGACTGTCTCCTCTGAAAGCCAGGCTATTATGTCTGGTCTGTTCCAATGGAATAGTTTATTTTCTTTTGATTGTTCCTGGCAGTGTCAACAGTTTAACCTAGCCTTTGCCATTAATGTCAGCAAAAGGTTTTCAACATGAAAAAATGCAATTAAGAAAACAATCTATTCACTAAAGTTTTTGAACAAGTCTGTAAAAATAAATAGATGAATAAATAAAGGAAATCAGCATCTCCTAACCTCCTATTATCCCAATTATACAGAACCTCAGAACACTGTAGTTTGGAAACCTCCACCTATGATTTGAATTAATCCACATAGCCATGCCAGTCATTTTCCTAACACTAAAATTGTGTCATGTATTTGAGACAGAAACATGAGGGACACTAATTTATTTAATTATCAGTTCAATACTACATGGTAAGTGTTACTGTGACCATTCTACACGGATGGATGTTGAAGAACAGTGAGTTCAGACTTGTAAGTTCTAGGTATAAAGTAAGTAAAAAGCTATAAAAATCTGACTAGATAGCATACACAGACACGTTTAAAAAAATCTCATTTTTTCAATATTAACTTTGAAATGGAATAAATACTCATTTAGCTGCTATGTAGGCAGTATCTTGGAATAGAGTATGGATTCTTGAGATGACATTCAAATTCCCAAATCTATAATATTTACTCCCCCATCTCTCTCTCTCTCTCTCTCTCTCTCTCTCTCTCTCTC
>CABHPH010107975.1:0-14160 GCA_902168325.1 Peromyscus nudipes | reverse complement strand
CGGTTAAACACGGTTAAATTTTGAGTTCTTCAAAGGTAAAGCCCATATCATTATCTTTGTGTTTGTTTGATTCTTATGTTTAGTAGATATTGTTAGAAAGGGAATGAATTCCTACAGAAAACAAACACTTCCACAAAAGTAGTTCTCTCTACGGTTGGAGGTTCTAGAACTAGAATCATGGAATTCAAATAATACAGAAAGCCTACTATATTGTGGTGGTATGAAAGAAAATACCCCCCAAAGGGAGTGACACTATTAGAAAACGTGGCCTTGTTGGAGGAAGTGTGTCACTGTAGGGGCGAGCTTTGAAGTCTCTTTTCTCTACCTTCACTCAGGGATAGGCAGTCGACTTCCTGTTGCCTCTAAGTCAAGTGGTAGGTAGGACTCTCAGCTCCAGCACCACGTCTGCCTGCATGCCACCATGCTCCCCATCCTGCTGATAATGGACTGAACCTCTGAAACTGTGACAGAGCCACCCTCAATTAAGTAAATGTTTTTATTTAGAAGAGTTGCTGTGGTCATGGTGTCTCTTCAGAGTAATAAGAAACCCTAAGACATATGTTTAACTTTCTTTACGGACTTGAGGCAAATCAGAGTAACAGGGGCCAGAGGGCTGGCCGATTGGTTAAGAACTCATACTTCCCTCGCAGAGGACCTGCGTTCATTTCCCAGCACCCGCACTGCATGACTCACAACCACCTGTAACTACACTCACGTGCATCTTCCCACACAGAGACAGACAGCATACACACAATTAAAAATAAAAATCTTTTTAAGAGATTAGAATGTTAATAACCTATTGTACAGGCAATATGTATTTAGGTGTGATACAGTATGTGTAGTGGAATTACGTAAATATGAAACACTGATCTGGAATTAGGCAAGTATTAAGCCTGGTTCCTTCATTTGTTGGCCATGTAGAATGCTTGGCTTGGGGAGTTTTGGTTTTGTTTGTATTTATTTCATTATTTATTTTGTTATTTTCCAGACAGGGTTTCTCTGTAGCCTTGGCTGTCCTGGAACTTGCTCTGTAGACCAGGCTGGCCTCGAACTCAGAGACTGGCATGCCTCTGCCTTCAAAGTGCTGGGATTAAAGACATGAGTCACCTAGTCACTAAGTAGCCAAGGATGACCTCAAGTTCTTGGTGCTCTTCCCTCAGCCTCTCTGACACACACATGACAATTCTGAGTTCCTAAGAATGATCAAATGAGATAACATAAACTGCTTTGAAATGAGATTATACAAACGTAAGTGAAATTAGTCTTGTATTATCTTTGCCTAAGAACTTCATTAGGCCGGGCGGTGGTGGCGCACGCCTTTAACCCCAGCACTCGGGAGGCAGAGGCAGGCGGATCTCTGTGAGTTCGAGGCCAGCCCGGTCTACAGAGTGAGTTTCAGGAAAGGTGCAAATCTACACAGAGAAACTCTGTCTCGAAAAACCAAAAAAAAAAAAAATAAATAAATAACTTCATTAGTACAATAATATTCTACTTTGGGGGATGGGGGTGTATATGGGGACTATTGCTGCTTTTAAGAAATTTGCTAGAAGAAAATTGATCATAATGCTGCACAACTTGGCGATATCCTCTCCCCAAAAAGTGTCTATTGCTTTTATAAACCTTGTGGGGGGGACAGGGGGACGGACACGGGACACCTATGAATTTTGTAACTTTCTCACTTTCCAAAGCCTACTAAGTTCCATAAGCTTGGTGGGAAGGGAAGTTTCAACTCAGAGGACACAGCTGCCTGTCAAAGGGCCTTCTAAAGGACACAAGTGAAAAAGCCCTGGGCGATGGTCCAGGCCTGTGATCTTAGAACTCGGGAAATGGAGAGAGACAGAGGCTAGAGGGTGAAGTTGAAGGTAATCTTCAGCTACAGATCAATTTCAAGGACAGCCTGGACCCTGTCCCAAGTGTGTGTGTGTGAGTGTGTGTGTGTGTGTGTGTGTGTAGGGGTGGTAGTATACAGTTTGATTTTTTTTTTTGTGGTTGTTAATACAGTTGGAATTAATGCAAAAAAAAAAACTATCATTTCTTTTTATTTGTTTATTTTGAGACAGAGTCTCACTATGTAGCTCTAGCTATCCTGGCACTCCATAGACCAGGTTGGCCTCAGAACATCTTTCATTTTAAATATGTTTTTTTTCATGCTTTACAGTTTCTTTCTGGAACACAAATGTTTGTAAGTAGGTCATGGGTTAGTAAAAGCCACAAAAAAAAAAAACCTTTGAAATATCAATTTTAAGATGGCTAAGGCCTACGAGGTGGGACAGGAGGTAAGGTTGTTTATTATCAAGCCTGACTACCTGAGTTGGATCCCCAAGATCTACACTGTGAAAGGAGAGAACCAACTCCCACAAGTTGTCTTCTGATCTCCACATGTGCACCCACACAAATAAATAAATGTAATTCTGAAGTCTAAAGATGCCTAGAGCTATTCTGTTCTGTAGAAACTATTTTTCCTTTTTGTAAGACTTACTATTTTATGTGTATGAGCACCACGTGTGTGCAGTGCCCTCAAAGGCCAGAAGAGGGCGACAGATCCCCTGGAATTGGAGCTACAGATGGTTGTCATCAGTATGTCAGCAATAAAATATAAATTGAATTACATCACCTAATTTTAAGGGAATATTTTTAAAAACTTATATTAAAGCTTTATTATTCTTTCATCATTGTGGCTATGACCTTTCTGCAACTAATTCTGACATAGTATAAAGTATAGATGAATTCTTTTCATCTGACTATCTGGTCTAAATACATTTTTATTACATTTCTTTGAAAATATTTTAAATTTATTTGACTTTAATTCCTCTGAGCTCTATTTTATAGTTTCTATTACAGAATCTTATACTTCTTTTTACTATACTCATTGGGGTTTTTATGTATAGGGATTTTATATATATTTAATATGTATAATATATATATAAAGTGGAACTGAAAATTACACATATTTATGGGTACTATGGTTTTTAAATTTCTATTGTCAACTTGTTGGAATTTGCAGTCTACATGGAAACCAGCCTCTGGGCATAGCCATAAGAAAGTTTCTAGATTAGGTTAATTAAGGTGGGAAGACCTGCCCTGAATAAAAAGGAGACAGGGTGCTGAGCACCACAGTATCTGACCAGCGACCGTCCTCAGCTTCTCTACCATGACTTCCTCATCATAACAGACTGTACCTTGGGACTTCATTTCTTAACTTGCTTTTGTCAAGAATTTTCTCCCCCCAATATGGAAAGTAGCAAATACGGGTACCATGTGGTGTGTTTGGCTTTGTTTCCTTATGTACTTATGTGTTATTTGTTTATTTTGAGACTGGGTATCTCTGTGTGGCTCTGACTGGTCTAGAACTGACTATGTAGGTAAGGTTGGCCTTGAACTCACAGAGATTTGCGAGCCCCTGCCTCCCAAGTGCTGGGATTAAAGGCATGCACCACCACCATCAGGCAGAATAGTTCTCCTTCAAGCACTTATAGCTACTTTGTAGTGAGAGTATTCAAAATCCTTTATTCCAGCTTTTTTGAAATACGCATTATTAAGTAGCACCAGGACCTAACTCCTAACTGTAACTTGGAACCTGCTGACCACTTTCTGCAATCCTTACTTTGCACGTGGAGTACGTAAGCTCATTGTGCCATAAAAATAGAGATGCAAGAATAAGCTTGGATGGGGTTGGGGATTTAGCTCAGTGGTAGAGCACTTGCCTAGCAAGCGCAAGACCCTGGGTTCGGTCCTCAGCTCCAGAAAAAAAAAAAAGAGAGAGAGAGAAAGAATAAGCTTGGATACCCAGAGTTTTCTTTTGTGTGTTTTGCAGTGCTGGGGAGTGAACTCAAGATCTTGTGTATGCTAGGCAAGTTCATTACACCACTAGACTTATCCAATTGACCATGCCCTTCTGTAATATAGCTTAAAATTCTGTACTAGCTGGCTGCTGTGTTCTCATAGTATCATAAATTCAAAAATCAAGTCGAGCAGGTCAGGTAACAGTTTATACTGACGCCTACTATTCAAAACCATGAGCTCATTTACTCTCACTGAAATGACAGATCAGGTGTAGAGAAACACTGGTGACTCACAGTTTTATTTTTGGTTAATGACTGATTGGTTTCTGGTTGTGTGTGTGTGTGTGTGTGTGTGTGTGTGTGTGTGTGTGTGTGTGTTGCTGGAAATTGAACCTAGGGCACTTTATCACTGATTTATAGTTCCAACTCATGAGCTCATCTCTCTCTCTCTCTCTCTCTCTCTCTCTCTCTCTCTCTCTTTCTGTCTCTGTCCATCTGTCTTTCTCTCTTTGTTTATGACTCTTTGCCTACATGTATGTCTGTGTACCACATGAATGGCTGGTGCCCACGGAGGTAAGAAGAGAGTGTCAGATATCCTGGACCAGAGTTACAGATGGTTTTGAACCACCATGTGGCTGCTGGGAGTGAACCTGGGTCCTCTAAAAGAGCAGACAAAGCTTTTCATGACTCAGCCATTTGTCCAACTACCCCCTCCCCAGTTCTCTCTCTCTCTCTTTTTTTTTTTTTCATTTTGAGATAAACTCTCTATAAATTGTCTAAGTTTACCTTGATCTTACTCTGTAAACCAGGCAACCTTGAACTTCCAACCAATCCTTCTGTTTAAGCTACCCAAGTAGTTGGGATTAGAGGCCTGTACTCCAAGACCTAGTAGGATTGGCACATTTCTATTTTTTTAACCAGTATCTCACAGAAATAGGCTCCACATCAAATCTTGCAATTACTGATTAGCAAGATGGCATAGCAGGTAAAGGCACTTGCTGCCACACTGGCCGTTTGTGAAACTTACATGTTTAATATGCCCCTCCAGTTATTTGAGATTTTAGCCACTGTATTAGATTATAAAATTTTAACCCATTCCCTGCTATAATCTAGGTACCTTCCTCAACACCTAATACATTGCGAATGCTTAACATCTGTCTGTTAAACAGATGAGTGAATTTGTACCACATTATAGGTACCATTTAGGGGAATGATTACATGTTTGCTCAATAACAGATTGATAGGGCCATGGTTTCTAATTTGTGAGGCCTTTCCTTTCTTCCTTCATCTGTGTCCATGCCTGATTTTTCTTTGCCTTTTTCTTTCTTTTTTTTTTTTTTCTTCCCGGAGCTGAGGATCGAACCCAGGGCCTTGTGCTTGCTAGGCAAGTGCTCTACCACTGAGCTAAATCCCCAACCCTCTTTTTTTTAAAATATCCTCCTTATTTTTATTGTATGAGTGTTTGCTTGCATGTTTGTATATGCACCCTGTACATGTCTAGTACCTGTAGAGGTCAGAAAGTGTTGAATCCCGTGGAGCTGGAATTATAGACAAATGTGAGCCATCATGTGGGTGCTAGGAATCGAATATAGGTTCTCTGCAAGAGCAGCCAGTGATCTTAACTGCAGAACCAGCCTCCTCCTCCTCCTCCTCCTCCTCCTTCTCCTCCTCCTCCTCCTCCTCTTCTTTTTTGGTTTTTCAAGACGGGGTTTCTCTGTGTATCCCTGGCTGTTCTGGAACTTGTTCTGTAGACCAGGCTGGCCTTGAGCTCAGAGACCCTCCTGCCTCTGCCTCCTGAGTGCTGGGATCAAAGGCACATGCCACCACCTCCCGGCTCTCAGCTTCCTTTTCCAAAAACCAATTTTCTCTCCCTGTAACTCTAAGTATATCACCTTATTATATTTATATTTTAGTTGAAAATAAATCCTTAACAGCTACCATCTATTCTCTATTTCAAGTAATCTAAAGCTAAAAGGTTTGAGGACTCCCTCAGTAGGTAAAAAGCAAACCACAACCCCAAACCCAACGCACAAACAAAAAACCACTTGCTGTTAGGCACTTTGGTAAACAGAGTAATGGGTTAAAGTGATAACTGGGTGTCCAGGCTTAGTTACCTCAGTTCTCAGCTCCTCCTTTTTTTGTCCTGAGGAAACCGTTCCAGATTCAATTTGAGATTAAGTGTCCTGGAAGTTCTTATAACCTAAAAACTGGGAGGCTGTCACAGTAGCGAAGAAGGCTTAAGGCTGTCAGTCCAGACAGACTGTAAGTGTTAGGGCCAAAGGAAACTCTAATTCCCTAAACTCCAGATATCCAGAAATGAGCTCAGACTTCAAAAACTCAGAGTTTTAACAAGACGATCAGGGAAATATTGTGGCACTAGTTTTCTCAAGATAAATTTAGGAATATATTAATTCAAAAAGTGAGTATAATTCCAGGGGCAGAAGCTGTGAATTAAGATTATTAGAAAGTAAGACTCCTACAGAGCTAGAAATTTGGGCAGTCACTGTAGATAAGGGAGGAAATGTATGCACCCTTGTTATAATCACAAAAAATATGCTGGAGGTTTTAAATGGATTCTTTGCTTCTTTACTTTAGTTATTATAATAGCCATTTTACAGAGGATTTAACTGATTAAGAGCTCACTCCATATCTTATTGCTTACAATTAATAAATGGTAGAATTTAAGAGCAATCCCAGTCTTGTTGATTATCTATCCCATTTTTACTTATTTTTTTTGAATCTTTGAGACAGGGTCTCACATAGTCCAGGTTGGCATCGCTCTTTCGATATAACCAAGAATGACCTTGAACTTCTGATCCTCCTGTCTCCATCTCCCTGGTTCTGAAATTTAGATATATGACATCACACCTGTTTTATATAATGCTGGTTTCATGCATGCTCAGCAAGCATTCTACCAACTGAGCAACATGTCCAGTCTCCAAAACCATATTTTTGCCACGTGAATAATCATATGAAGGCACATGAGGAATGGTGGCTGTGGTGGTTTGAAAGAAAATGTCCCTCATAGGGAGTGGCACTATTAGATGTGGCTTTGTCTGAAGTAGGTGTGGCCTTGTAGGAGGAAGTGTGTCACTGTGGGGGTGGACTTTGAGGTCTCCTATGCTCAAGGTACACCCAGTGACACAGTTTACCTCCTGTTGCCTGCGGATCAAGATGTAGGACTCTCAGCTCCGTCTCCAGCACCCCATCTGCCTACAAGCCACCATGGCCCACCATGATGATGATGGACTGAACTTCTGAAACTTTAAGCTACCCCGATTTAATGTTTTCCTTTGTAAGAGTTGCTGTGGTGCCGGGCAGTGGTGGTGGTGGTGGTGGTGGTGGTGGTGGTAGTGCACACCTTTAACCCCAGCACTCCGGAGGCAGAGTCAGGCAAATCTCTGTGAGTTCCAGGCCAGCATGGTCTACAGAGTGAGATCCAGGACATCCACCAAAGAGAAACCCTGTCTTGAAAAACCAGAAAAAAAAAAAAAAAAAAAGAGTTGCCATGTGTAGCTAGAGTTTTCCTGCCGGGCCCACAGTCAGGACAAATCTCTGTCACCCGCCAGTCTCCGAGCTCCCAAGTCCCGCCAGTCTCCGAGCCCACTTATAAAATAAACACACAGACGCTTACATTATTTAAACTGCTTGGCCATTAGCTCAGGCCTATCATTGTCTAGCTCTTACTCTTATATTTAGCCCATTTCTATTAATCTCTACTTTGCCACGTGGCTCGTGGCTTACCGGTACTTTATATCTTCCTTCTCCTGGCCGCGGCACAACTTTCTTTTTTTTTTCTTTTTATTAAATTAGAAAGGGGGAGATATAGTGGTATTCTATTTGTACTGAAATGTGATTTTATTTGTATGTTAATAAATAAAGTTGCCTAGAGGTCAGAGCTATTAGCAAGCCATAGCAAAAGCCAGGGCGGTGGTGGTCCACTCCTTTAATCCCAGCACTTGGTAAGCAGAACTAGGTAGATCTCTGTGTGTTCAAGGATACAGCCAACATTGGAGACACACGCCCTTAATCTCAATACCAACTATAGAAAACTTGGACAGTGACAGACGACAATGACGAGGCAGTCACGTAGTTGGGTTTACAACCAATGAGAAGGCAAAACAGAAGTCCTATTTAAAAACGAACGCACAGGAAGTAGTTGCTTTTCGGAGAGATCTCCTGGCGGGAGAAGCTAGCTGGCAGAAAAGCGGGTAAGATTCTTAGCTCTGACCTCTTTGGGCTTTCATCCTTACATTGGCTTTGTGTTTATTATTTAATAAGGCGGTTGGTTACATCTACAGCCATGGTTATGTTGTCTTTACACAGCAATAGAACCCTAACTAAGACGGTGGCTTACACCAATAATATCATCACTCAGAAGGGTGAGTCAGGAGGACTGCCATGAGTTGGAAGTAAGGACGGACTACATGATGTACAGTGAAGCCTTGCTAAAACAATAAACAACAAAACCCCTCAAAAAAACAAACAAACAAACAAAAACAACTAAATACAGGAAGTGGAAAATGGTTCAGTGGTTACTAGCACTGGATGCTCTTGCAGTGGATCTGAATTCAGTTCCTAGCACATACATGGTGGCTCACAAAGGTCTGTCACTCACTCCATTTCCAGGGGATCTGATGCCCTCTTCTGGCCTATGAGAGCCTTGCACACACATGGTGTACACACATGGTGCCCAGACATACACACACCAAAAAACAAACTAGAAACACACAAAGCAGAGTAGCAGGGACTTAGCAAGCAGGCCAAAATGAAAGCTCACGCTGGGCAAATCTCAACACTTAGAAAACAAAGGCAGGTGGATCTCTGTGAGTTCAAGGCCGGCCTGGTCTACATAGTGAGTTCCAGAACAGCCAGGAATAATAATAATAATAATAATAATAATAATAAATATATAAAACAATTTAAAAAATGTAAAATATAAATGGATTGAAGAAGAATGTTATTATAGGAACTGCATATAGGATTTTTTTTAGATATATTGTTTTTATGTTTATAGGTGTTTGCCTGAATGTATGTCTGTGTAGCACATGTGTGACAGGTGCTTATGTAGGTCAGAATGGGGGTGGGGGTCATAACCTCTCCCACTGGAGTTACAGATGATTGTGAGCCACCATGTGGGTGCTGGGAACTTGACCCAGGTCCTCTGCAAGAGCAGCCAGTGCTCTTAACCACAGACCTATCACTCCAGCCCAGGAACTGAGATTTTTTACCTTAAATCATTGAAGCAGATGTATAATTAATATATGATATCAAATTAATATGTGATATTGGGCAAGTAGCAGGCCATAAGAAACTCAAAGTCCTAAAAACAATGTATTTTTATTTGTGTGTGTGTGTGTGTGTGTGTGTGTGTATGTGTGTATGTGTTGTAGGCACGTGTGCCATGTGTGCATATAGAGGTCAGAAGATACTTGCAGGAGTCAGTTCTCTCCTTCTACTGTATGGGTCCCAGTGATCAAGCTCGGGTCATCAGACTTTGTGGCAAGCACCCACACTCACTGAGCCATTTTGCTGGCCCATGAATGAAAATTACCTTGCTAGAGACATGTCTCATCCAGTAGTTACAACCAAACTCTGGACTTTTTTTTTTTTTTTTTTTTTTTTTTTGGTTTTTCAAGACAGGGTTTCTCTGTGTAGTTTTGGTGCCTTTCCTGGATCTCACTCTGTAGACCAAGCTGGCCTCGAACTCAGAGATTTGCCTGGTTCTGCCTCCCGAGTGCTAGGATTAAAGGCGTGCGCCACCACTGCCCGGCACCTCTGGACATTTGACTGAGGTTGGCTAGGCCATCCAAACCGTTTAGTCAAACTGCGTGTATATAATCTACCCAAAGTAGGACCATTAGAAGAACCACATAACTCAACACATCCCAAACTGCTGACTCACAGAATTGTGAGTAAATAAATGACTACCATTTGAATTCAGTACATTTTTGAGTGGGTTATTATCCCCTACAGCCCTACTCCTACCCCAGCAAATCTAATGCAGCCATCATGAATGGATTGTTTTTCCAGTTATTCAGATTTATTAAATAAGTAGCATATGCAAGCGGTATACAATGTATAAAGTATGGCCAGTCTTCAGTAAGTTAACAATGTATAATCAGGAGGTAATCAAATGTATAAGTAGCTATCACAGGACAACATAAGAATAACAACAATAGTGTATAACTTACTACATTGTCTAAGAATTTAAACACAGAAACATTTTAGCTTGAGGTGATAAGGAAGGGCTTTTTGTTTTTTGTTTTTGTTTTTGTTTTTTGAGACAGGGTTTCTCTGTGTAGCCCTGACTGTCCTGGAACTCACTCTGTAGACCAGGCTGGCCTTAACTCACAGAGATCCACCTACCTCTCATCCCAAGTGCTGGGATTGAAGGTATGTGCTAGCTACCACCACCCCTTGGGTAAGATTTGTCAAGAAGGTAATGTCAGAAAACCTTGAAAGACTTTGGTAGAGGTAGAAGGAAAGGACATTCCAAGTAAAAGAAAATGACCTAGAACAACATCCAAGGAGAAAGACAAAGAATTTGAGATACCTCAAATTTTATTTTATTTTTTTTCAGAGCTGAGGACCAATTTTATTTTTTTTCAGAGCTGAGGACCGAACCCAGGGCCTTGCACTTGCTAGGCAAGTGCTCTACCACTGAGCTAAATCACCAACCCCGAGATACCTCAAATTCTAGTTAAGCATCCAGGAGTCTAAGCATCCAGGAGATGTGGGAGGACCATACTTCATTCAGCAAACACCAACTTGATGTCAGGCACTGTCTACTCCACTAATTAGTATGTAGCAGACCTGGAAGCTGAGTCACCAGGTAAAGATCCCTGAAAGTGATGGAGCATGTCAGTTTTTGTTTTGTCTCCTGTGTCTATGTATGCATGCTAGGGGCTGGGGAGCGCATGTGGAGGTCAGAGGACAAATTTGGGGAGTTAGTTTTCTCCTCTTTTGAGTTCTGGGGCTGAAAGTTGGATCATCAAACTTGTGAGGCAAAAACTTTTACTCCTGTGCCATGTCAGTGCCCCCTTTTTTATTTTTTAGAGGTAGTGTCTCTTGTAGTTCAAAGTGGCATGGAATTTGCTATGCAGACAAAGATGACTTTGAACCACTGTTGAGACATATTGGGGCTGGGGATAAAGCTCAGTGGTAGATTGCCGGCAGCCATCCCTGGCAGTGTATGGGTCCTGCAGAGGGTGTAAGGAGTCAGCGGGAGAATCTTGCAGCCTGACTGACTAGCAGCCAGAGTACTTCTTTATTTATACAGAATTTAGTTATCAGGGATACATTCATGATGTTCCAAAACATAGATCATATCATTTTTTGTTTTTGCACATGTGTTTCACTTCCTTTTGCTCATCTTTTAGTCATCATTAATGAACTAGGACAGAACAGAGTTATCATTTCCAATCATTTTCCCTCAAGTTTTGACATCATTAATAAACAGTTATTCTTACTCATTAACCCCATGACCCAATTTTTGAGAATCTAGAGGCATATGATAGCCTATGCTTAGGCTGGTTGTTTTGGTTGCTTCAAGGACACTAGACCAAAACAAAATCTTCAACCACCCTGGGCATTTTGCCATGTCCCAAGCAGTGTATTATTAACTCGTAGTGGTCAGAGTGCCCAGGAAAAATTCTCAGGCTAAAACTGCTGCAGTTATTATTCAAATTCTGGCATAATACAACCAATGTTCACATTTATATCTTTATAGAATTGGTCTATATGTCTAATCCTGGCATTCTGTTGTTCCTTGGTCATATGACATTGTAGTGGCTCTACATGAGCTAACTTCTAAGAGAGGGAGGTCCTGACACCTCATACTTTTATCATCTTTCCACTCCAAACTTTACTTACCAATATGTCTCTGTGTAGGGCAGAGTTGAATGACACATAATTGTCTGAGTATACAGTGGGAAGAGCCTTGTAATCTGAACTGTGGACAATTCCTCTAGCCCACTGGATCTTGTTGACCTTCTTAAATTTACTTTGTTTTGAATATCTTGTTCCAGTGTAAGTACAGGGACAGATGTTTCAAGAATGTCTCATAGCCTCATAAAGAGACCTCTGGCTTCTTTATGTGTCACAACCTCCAAGGCGTAAGGAAGACCTTCAAGTAGATAAGGATATCTCCCTCAAAGTGGGGTAGGGGATAGTATGTTCAGGATTTTCCTGGGTAAGCTCAGAAGCAGCATTCCTGGGAGAAGGCATAAATGATTCATAAGGAATTTTCCATCAATCCAACATCCTCAAATTGTACAAATATTAAAAGTGCCCCAAGTATGTAACAGGTGGAGATGAAAACGAAAGGTGACATGGCAGCTCAGCTTTGCTGGATCTTTGTCAAGCAGCTGTGCTGGCTTTGTGACTTCTGCCATTCCATTCAGATATGGCTGTGCCAGTAGATGACTTTCTTATTATTGGGACATCCTGGGTTAGCTCTCCAGCACCAAAGGAAAAAAAGTGACTTAAGGAACAGTAACAAAGTAAATATCTATCATCGTTTGCATGGTAAAGCAAATAAACAAAAACAAACAATAGCCAGGCGGTGGTGGCACACACCTTTAATCCCAGCACTCGGGAGGCAGAGGCAGGCGGATCTCTGTGAGTTCGAGTCCAGCCTGGTCTACAAAGTGAGATCCAGGACAGACTCCAAAGCTACACAGAGAAATCCTGTCTCGAAAAAACAAAAAACAAAACAAACAAACAAAAAACCAAACAACAAACAAAAAACGTGTGGTAAATTAGTATAATGCAATACTACATACCATGAGAATAAATGTACTACAACTGTTACCACCAGAAACAGCTAGCGAAGTCAGCAGGAGAAAATTCAACCACTTAAAGCATGTAGATGAAGGGCTGGAGAGATGGCTTAGTGGTTAAGAGCAGTGGCTGTTCTTCCAGAGTACCCAGGTTCGATTCCCAGCACCCACATGGCAGCTCACAACTGTCTGTAACTCCAGTTCCAGGGGACCCGACAACCATGGCAAAAACACCAATGCACATTTGAAAAAAAAAAAAATGTAGAGGAAAACCAAATTAAGACTACAACATTTATATAAAGACAAGGCAGATCAGGCAAAACTACACAACTTATTGTTTAGAAATGCTTAAGTCTGCCAGGCCTGGGAGTATGTGCTTTTAATCCCAGCACTTGGGAGGCAGAGGCAGGAAGATCTCTGTGAGTTGGAGGCCAGCCAGGGCTACATAGAGAGACTCTGCCATAAAAAACAATGCCAAGCAAATAAACAAAAAAAATGTTTCATTGAGAGACAGGACAAGTACAAGAGAGATTAATACACCATTCAAAATAGTAGCTTCCTCTACAGTTAGAGAAAAGGCACAGTTTGCTACCTTCCTCAAATTGTCCGTATAGGTTGTATACATCTTATTTTATTTACTCGACATGTGTGTGTGTATATATACATAAATATACATGTATGTGAATATATATATATGTAATTTCACACAACCACTACCATGCGGTTCAAAAGAGAAGTGGGGTTTACTGGGGAAAAGGGATCCAAATGAACAAATTTGAAAGAGAGAAGGCATTTCAGAATGAGAAAGAATCAGAACAGAAGCAGAAACGAAGACAGCAAGTAGGAAACAGTGGGGGTCATTTTTACAGCAACCTATGATATTTATCTTGGTAGGAATAAACTCAGCAGAATGTGGGGATTCTTGGATGCTCTCACAGGGGATCTGTAGGCGTCTCACCGTAAACAATAGGGACTTTGTATTAGTATTCACTGGGTTAGGCAAAAAGAAACAATTGTGGCTAACTGAAATAAAGGGGGGAGGTTTGTTTTTATTTGTTTGTTTTTAAAGACTGAGAGAATGGGAGAGGGGAAATGGGAGGAGGGAGAGAGAAAAGACTGAATAGTTTATTGATAGGCTATATAGTCTAGTGACCAGTGTAGGACCCCGAAAGATCTGGGGATCTCAATGGGATCGACCAGCTTTTAGAGCTTTCGATTTCAACTACCTTCTATTTCAGATGCCAGTTCCCAAGAGTCTGATTGGTCTGTTGATTTCCTCTTGTGTGATCTGGGATCTGTGCTTGCTCCTCAGTGTAATACGGGCAACATAGATTAGATGGTAGGTAGTCTACCAAAGGAATAAAGGGATAATGGAGACATACACACTCATACATGTGCACGCGCAGGTAGTATGTATTCCTTAGTAAATTATAGGATGGTAACTGTGCAAAACCCAAGAATGACCTCATTCACATAATTAATCCTGAGATTACATATCTAGACATGTAATAGATTAGTTAAACGTAGGCTTTGTGGCCTTCGTGGTAGTAACGTTTTTCATTTAGGATGTCCTGAAGTTTGTCCTGTAACTGCTT
>CABHPH010107974.1:0-15679 GCA_902168325.1 Peromyscus nudipes | reverse complement strand
AGAAAAGAAAAAAGAAAAAGAAAAAGACAATTACTAGTTTTAAATACTTTACATTGGATTGGATTGTTTTATGTTGTATACAAATTATAAATATTGAAATTGATATTGTTAGGAAATGCTATATGTATATTTCTATTTGTACTTATACCGTTCATTTAACAAAATAATGCAAATTGCTGATTCTTGAATGTTATTATTACCAACTATTAGGATATAAAGAAATGAAAGTTAGTAGTTAGACATTACAATAGAACTTGTAGTCATATTAAGTATGTTTTCTAGATTGAGCAGATAAATTTTAGATAGACAGGTCATCTTCAAACCCTTCAGAGATCTACAGAATATGGCATTTAAAATGTTTTAATAACTTAGAAAATTTTTCTTTTTTGTTATGACTATGAGACATGTCGGCTCCTGGCAGTACCAATCTACTTCAGAGAGAATATGGGCATTGAAGAAACTGCATATGGAGTTAACTTTCATTGTGGCAAATGTTAGCCACTGGACAACAAAGTATCCTCGAATCTACTGCTGACAACAGGACAAAATGGACAGACAGAACATGAAACAAAGGACTACTGATTCTTGCCAAAACAAGTGTGGTTATGGCTTTATCAAAAGGCATCTTCTGAGGCCAGGACAATATGGCACCATCCCTGAAGTAGCCTTTGCAATCCGGAAAAGGTACAGTGCCCTTTTCTTTGAAGGCAGCTGAACAGGCAGTGAGCCGATGGTTTCTGATGTGCAATGGAACAGCAGCTGAAACAGTTATTCTTGAAGAGTAACTAAGCTCACGCCTCTCAATAGCAGACTGGCATTTAATAGAGGGATGTGGAGAAGAACGGGATGCTGAGATGAAGCCACACATACACGGTCAAGAAGAATGGACAGCTGAATTAAAAAACCATCAACAATTTCCAGAATTTAAAATCCTGAATCATGACATGACACTAGTGGAATTCAGGTGTTTCTGGTACATGGACTGCTCTCACCCAAGGTGAGGTTGAACTGTTGACCTTGTGTACGTCCTACTTTACAAATGAGTCTATCAGATACGCTAAGCCTATAGGCTGAAGATGATGCCCCAACACAGCTGAGAAACCTCAGGTGACTGTCCAGGCGGCTGGCTATTTCTGTCAACTCACAATTTTTTGGAAGCTGCTTGCATGCACTTCCTGTTTTTATTTTTGTTAGGTAATATTATTTCCTTCTTGGGTCTCTGAGGGAGTTGAAGATTAGTTATATTTAAAGATTAATTAATTATAGTTGAAGATTAGTTAGTTATATTTAAAGATTAATTAATTATAGTTGAAGATTAGTTAGGATAGAAAGGAATTAGGTACATTTTGGACTTACCAAAACAGGATAAGTAATGGAATTATTTTCTCTGAATTTGTCAAATACAAATGGACTAGACATTGTTTAGGTATTCATCACTTGTATATATTGTATATAGTTATTGTACTTTTGTATATAGTTTTTCTTATATTAGTTACAACTTTCCTTTTTTTTTCTCTTTTTATTAAATTAGAAAAGGGGAAATATAGTAGTATTCTATTTGTACTGAAATGTGATTTTATTTGTATGTTAATAAATAAAGTTGCCTAGGGGTCGGAGCTATTAGCAAGCCATAGGGAAAGCCAGGGCGGTGGTGGTGCACGCCTTTAATCCCAGCACTTGGTAAGCAGAACTAGGTAGATCTCTGTGTGTTCAAGGATACAGCCAGCATTGGAGACACACGCCCTTAATCTCAATACCAACCATAGAAGACCTGGAGGTCTGTACAGACAGGCAGTGACGAGGCAGTCATGTAGCTGGGTTTACAACCAATGAGAAGGAAGAACAAGAACTCTTTATAAGACTAATGCACAGGAAGTAGCTCCCTTTTCGGAGAGGTCTCTTGGCGGGAGAGGCTAGCTGGCGGAAAGCGGTAAGGCTCTTAGCTCTGACCTCTTGGGCTTTTATCTTTACATTGGCTCTGTGTTTCTTATAAGACGGTTGGTTACATCTACACATCTGCGTGGAGCAAAGCCACAGAGGAGAGGTACTTGGATCTCTGCCTGGCACCATGGAGAAGAGCTTCCTTTCTGCCCTGTCTCTGCAGCTGCCCTGTTCCATGAAAGAGAAACAACCTTCCCTTTCGCTTATACCATTTTGGTTTGGAGGCATCTCTTACTCAGCAGCCAGATCTATCGGCCTACCATGTAACTAGCTCTAGACTGGAGGAGTGCGCCTTGGATAATGCTGTGTGAGTCAGACTATGAGATGTTCTGTGGGAGAGGCTGATAAATGCTTTGAGGGCCTAGAAGAGTGAGATTTCCTGTTCACTGGGTGTGCCCGTTCATTTTAAGTGTCAACTTGTCATAATCTTGAATCACCTGGGGAGAAAGCCTGAATGAAGGAGTCCCTAGATCAGGCTGGTCTTTGGGGGCTTGCCTTGGTTGTTTGTTAATTGATGTAGGAGGGCATAGCCCCTTGTGGGCAGCACCATTTCATGGGGTAGACCCTGGTCTGTGTAGAGCAGAGAGGGCAGGCAGGCCAACAAACAGCCCATCTGTATTTGTTTTCTTTCTGCTCTTACATGTGATGTGACTAGCTGAGTTGAGTTCCTGCTGTCTGGACTTCCTCTCAGTAATGGACTATGGCCTGGAATTAAAAGTGTAATGAACTCTTTCCTCCCATAAGTTGTTTTTGTCAATTTATTTTATCACAGCAATAGAAATAAAACTAAAGCACCGGGTGAAGAAAAGCATGCTCTAGGGAGCAGAATGAGTAGCATGTGATGGGCATGGGTATAATTTACAAAGCCCTAACTTTCCAGCTGATTTCATGTAGATGTCTGCCACCCTGCTACCTATGGCTTCAGAAAATGGATTAGCCCACATGGTTGGTATGTGTGTGTGCTCAACCCCCAGTGGAATGAAGAGGTAGGCTAAAAGCTGGTTCTTTCAAGTGCGTGGACTGAGGCCCCTCACAAATGATCAAGATGGCCGGTCGGTCAAGCACATGGGCTCTAGAGCCAGGCGGATGGATGTGGCTTACTGCCCCTTACCAGTGGTGACCCTGAACAGAGCACTGAAGCCATTGATGGTCTAGTTCCTCAAGTTTATATCTATGTGTTGCCTCTTGGGAATTATGTGAGCAATACAATATGCTTAACCTTTCTGAGATGATTTTCTTTTTTTTCATGTATGAAATGGAGATTATAAAAGCATCCACTTCATTAGGCTGTTGGGAGAATGGAGCAAGGAGCCCTTACAGCATCAAGTCACCAACACACATTTAATGCTTAGTTTGTACCAGACATACATGAATAAACACACACACACACTTTTTTTTGAGACAGGTTCTTACACTGTAGCTCAGACTGGCCTGCAACTCATTAGGTTAGCCCAGGCTGACTTCACATTGATGGTAATCCTTCTGCCTTAGCCTTCTAAGTGGTGGGATGAGAGGTGTGTGTCACTACACCCAGCTCACATTTATATTTTTACTTAAGATGTGTGAGTAGACTAATGCCTTGCATGGTAAGTACTTAATATGCCTCTTAACAAGGTTGTTATTTATGTTCTTAATGTCCTGACATTCACTTTACTCTTCTGTAAAACACAGTTAATGATATTTTGTTTCCTTGCCTTTACTTGTAAAGGAACAGCTGACTCTTAGGTCGCACAACTAGATCCATAAGTCATTTATGTAATATCTGGTACATAGGAGGATTAAATATTACTACATTAACTTGGAAGTAAATATCTAAAAATTCCCCATATATCTTCTGTGATTTTTAAGGAGAAAAAAAGGGTTATATGAAATTTTGGTACATGCAGACATGGTGTCCAGGGAAGCCATGACATCTCTCAGACAGCAGGTGTTTAGCCTAATGTGCTCCAAGCTAATCAGTTGGCATTGAGAAGAAATAGAGGCAGCTACCATTCTTTGAGGTTTCTTCAGTGGCTCACCAAAGTCTTAGAAAGTACCAGGAACTCAAGGAAATGGGAAGAGAACTCTCCTGCACACTGCCCCCCAGCTGGCCCTGGGAGCTGTTCCCCATCTTCTGCACATTAACTTTGGGACTCTCTTGATGACTTAAGTGCCAGGAATGGAATCAGGAACTGAGCAAGCATGAAGATGAGCTCCTCGAGGTCCCTGTCTACAAAGAGCACCAGCTAGACTCCTGTCCCTCTTCCAGCTGTCCACAAAGGTGCCCTACCAAAAGAACCCTGGGTCCTCATGGTGGTCCCTCCAGGGCTGCTCTCATTAACTCCCATGTGCCTGAAAATGGAGGAACAATCCTCTCCCCGAAAATACCCAGAGAGTCCCTTAGTGTCTTCAGACCTGTGGGTATCGTTGACATGGTCAGGGAGGGACCTCTGAATGACACCATATTTCTGGAACTTTCTACAAGTATTAGCCCCGGACAGTCCAATTCCCAGATGGATCCCTGCCATCTTTTCAAGGCTGTTCTAGAAGCTAGAGATTGAAGAATTGCAGAATCAGCAAGAGAGGTACCTGGAGTTGGCTCAAAAGACACTAGGCAAAGACACTTTAACTGATTACACAAAACGATGGGTTTCTCTGTGACATTTTCATATAAATGTATCATATACCTTGATCATATTCATCCCCATTACCCTTCCTTCTACTCACCTCCTTCTTCTCAAATAGTCCACCTTCTACTTTTATGTCTATTTTCTGTCTATTTCTGTCTGTCTATTTTCTTTCTTTCTTTTGTACAGGGTCTCACTGTACAGCTCTCTCTGGCTGGCTTAGAACCTGCTATTTATACTAAACCTTAAACCCACTGAAATCTACCTACCTCTGTCTCCTAGAGTATTAGGATTAAATATATCCTACCATACTGGCCTTTCATGTCTTTTTTTTTTTTAAATTCAGATTCCTGGGGAGAGGGGTTAGTAGTTAAGAAGTCCTGCCACACAAACATGAGGACCTGAGTTGGAATCATCAACACCCATGTTAAAAAAAAAAGCCTATAAACCCAGTGCTGTGGCATGTGGAGACAGGAGGATTCCTAGGTTGGGCTTGCTGGCTACTAGCCTTGTTCCAGCTTCAGTGAGCAACCCTGTCTCAACGGGGAAGAGAGTGGTAGAGCAGGGCACCCAGCATCTCCCTCTGGCCTCTGAATGCTCCTACAAGGGCACGGATGTTGTGTGTCAGACTTCTCCTGTGGAGACACCGCATACTCATGTCCACTCATCCCACATAGCGAGCCCAGGGCAGACACCACCGAGGTTCAGCTTGATGAACTAATGAGTTTTATTGGGGTTACTTATAGGAATATGGGTGAGGGGTTAATTACAGGGGCAGAAATAACTAAAAAACATCTGCATGTTTTTGCTAAAAAAGTTAAAAGATATTTTGGATAAGGATGGAGTTTTGTATGATAAAATCAGATTTTTTTACTAAGAATAAAAAACATAGCAGATCAGGACAAAACCATGAAAACTTAAAACCAAGTCTCAGAAGGTCTGAGTAAGTTATACAAAGTTTATGGAGGATGGGGATTAAGAATAATGTTTGATGATTAATATTTATAAATTCCCAAGGTTATAATGGTCTAGTCATGTTAATAAAAACTGACTTAAAGATATATGTCTAAAAAAAAAACCTAAAAAACAAACAAACAAAAAAGATGTATGTCTAATCACATGTCTTTGTTAAAATTTTGTTAAGCCTTAGTTATTTGGAGAAACTGAGTCATATAAAAAGGTGTGATATTTTATAAAAGTACATTATAAAAGGACCAGGAAAATGAAGTTCCCAGTCTATCTGAGGACTGTATCAATGGTTTAAAGTTTATTTTGATACTAAAAGAGCTTCAATCCAATCTTAATTTTTAGGGCTCACAATCTTAACAGGGATAAAATTGTAACATTATAATCTTATGAGAGTTACTAATTTATTGAAAACTGTTAAAGACAATTAAGACATAAAAATTAATTACCAGTCACCTTATAAATGATCAAATGTCTTTAATATGCTCAGAACTATTTGTAGTCACACTAATATAAGTGTAATTCATTCATAGAGGCCAACTTACATCGTCCATTATATAGTTTTCTGTATGTGTTGGCAAAGTTAGGCCAAAGCAAGTAACTTGAAACAAGTTTAAAGCAAACTTAAAGTTTATTTAATGTAAAATGATATTTAAAACTAGGTGTATTTAAAAAACGCTGGTTATAAAAAGTTGAGCATTTGAGTAAAATGTGTTAAATTTACAATACACTTGTCTGGTTGGACATTCCCAGACTCAAGTAGTACTCCTTCCCTCGGATGGTACACAACCCTTCCAGAGGAGATTGCAAGCTTGTTTCATTACAGGATAAGGATGCCTGGGGAAACAGGACCTTCCAGAAGTCTGCTGCTCCTGTTTCCAGCTATGTAGTTTGGACCAGCTCTGGATGTGTAGGCCAGACCAGGAAAACCTCCTTCTTCTCTATAGGGAAGACAAAGTGCTCCTTGTGTCTCATACGACAGGGAGATAGATTCTCTTGTCCAGTGCATGATCTTAGAGTCTGGGCCCATATCCTAAACGTTTAAACAACGGAGAGGCAAATAGCAATGACTGTGTCCTCCTCAGTGTCTCCCGAACTGACATACGAAGATGCAGTGAACAGGGGAACCTTGTACCTAAGCTACCACCTGACTGGTACAGGATCTGCCTGCTAGTTCCATTGGCTATGCCCTATACCCCAACATTCAATTCTTCTTCTTAGCAAATCTCATTCTGGGGTCCACACCCCAGCCACCCATGCCACTCTTTAAAGGAGGCTGCCAGATACTCTATCATCAAACACAGCTTTGGAAAATTATTCAGGACAGCTAAACAATGTCCTTGGAATGTTGGTAGACAATCCTATAAAAACAACCCAATAGGATTCTGTTTCTCTTTCAAATTGTCATTTAGATGCTGAATTTACCTGGCTTTGTTTACAAAACTTCCAGGTGCTTGTCCCTTATGCAAGAGTCTGGTGTAACGAAAAGCTTTTTTACAGTTACCTTATCCTTCCACAGAACTCTGGTACATGGTCAAGCCAGTTGTATAACTGTATTTAACCTTACTAAATAAAGCTTATGTTAATCTTGATGTAAAACATTTTCCTCATTAACTTTGTCTCTTAATGTTCCCCATAAGAGTGTACAGCTATTACCTCCTTCATGTAGTACAATCCACAAACATGTTATCACCGAATGGCTGACTTATGCTCTGGATCTTTGCCATCTGTCACATTTTATTATGGCCCCATGAGTGGATGGTCCTCTGAGGCACCCTAACTGCCCTATCTACATCATTCCTTTTGTCAGCTCAAAGCAGTTAAGAGACCTGCACCCTGAAACTTCTAAAAGCGGTTTGGGTGACCTTGGAAGAGGGGACTAACGGGCCACGGGTCATCCAGCTCATCCCTCCTCTGGCCACTCCAGGCAATGAGGGATGCTGTGGTGTAATCTCACTGGGTCTCCAGAACGTTTCAGGGACTTCTGGTAAACTGAGTCACTGAGCTGATTTCATTTGGGGAGAGGACATTTTTCATTAAGCAGGTGGGCCACGCTCAGATCTCTGTAATGGTGCTGGCCTCCTGCCTCGGATTCAGCAGACTTTTAGATCCAGGAGAATGGACGGGAACAAACAGGAAGTACAAGCACAAAACCATGTACATGACAGAAAACAACGGTGGCTGGTCAGGGTTCAAATTCAGTTTTAACCCCTTCAGTGCCTGGTGTCCTTGGAGCCACTGTGAGTGGGGTGGTGTCGGCTCAATGAAACTGTCTCAGCATGGAGGAACATTTTATTTAAACATATGGCAGTTTGGGAATTTTCCATCACACCACCTTGTTATGTGTTCTTTTAAAGTTTAGTTCTGTGTGTATGGGTGTTTGCCTCTATGTGTGTCTGTGCTCCATGTGCATGCAGTGCCTGTGTAGGCCGGAAGAGGGCATCAGATCCCCTGGGACTAGAGTTACATACGAGCGACTCTTAACCACTGAGCTGTCTTCTCCAGCCCCCAGTAATATTTTTCATATCTTTTCATAAATTAAAAAAAATCATCTCTAAAGTGCCAAAGCCCTTGTTTTGTCGGTAGCCTTGGTAGATGAGTTCTCACTTTAAACTCCCTTTAACTCAGTCTCACAGGACAAATGGGCTAACTTCAAACCCTGAAAACAAAACGTGAACTGTTCTTCTGGATGGACTATTAAGGTATGCTAACAAGATTTTGGCTTAAGGAGTGCATTGTGAGGTCTTGTAAAAAGGCGGAATGGAAATTCAATTTATTACGGAGATATCAGTGGCCATGTTACCTCCCCGCTATGAATGCAGCCTGAATTGATTTGTGTGCTATGATGTCATCATGGACAGAGTACAGGGGCAGCATAACTTACAGAACTAAAGGCTGTGGAGCATCTTTCTCCATTACCAGTGTTCACTGCTCTTTGCTGAGAAATGAAAGATAATTCTGGAGAAAAAGATGAGAACAAATGTTCTCCCTACATGCCCCCCTACATAAAAAATACATTTCCCCCACCCTTTAAAACTACCCAGACTCCAACGGAAAATGCTCTGTGGATTGACTGGCATTCAAGATGCTAAGAACTGTAAGTCGGATGCTACATGGACGATGAGAGGGTACCAGATCCTCAGCAGCTGGAGTTACAGGCATTTGTGAGCTGCTTTATGTGGGTGCCGGGGACTGGACTTGAGTCCCCTGCAAAAGCCGCAAGTGCTCTTAACGGATGAGCCATCTCTCCAGCCATCTGCTAAGGATAGGTTTGCTTCCTGTCCTGGAACGTAGGGTCTCCTCTGCATCTGTGTTGTTTCTAATTGTCTTGAGTGTCTGTTGATGGGTGGCAACAGGGCACAACCACAGGGCACTAAGGGGGTCCCCTACACTAGTTCACTTGATCCTTACAACCGATCTATGAGTCACCCATTGATGCTGTCACCCCTAACACACGCATGGAAAGTTGAGCTGCAGAGATGCTCGGGGTCCTACTACGGGTGAGTGGCAGAACTCGGATCCAAAGGTGATATACCCTATGCTAGGCATTTTGGGTTGGGGATTTAGCTCAGTGGTAGAGTGCTTGCCTAGCAAGCACAAGGCCCTGGGTTCGATCCTCAGCTCAAAAAATAAAAAATAAAATAAAAAATAAAAAAAACCAAACAAACAAAATAACTTGACCCAAAGAGCTACTTTGAAGTGTCTTAGGCATAGGGGGAGGGAACTTAAAACCATGGGGAATTCCCTAGAGAAGCCTAGGTGGGCAAGATTTTCATGAATTGTATTTTTCAACTGATTCTGGGTGATGGAGACAAATTTCTTCTGTGAGATTGAAGGGGCAAATAGTCAAGTCATCAGCATTAAAAGTTTCCCAGGAGGCTTCTCTCTGAAAATGCTGAAATGTTCTTGTTTGCTGAAAACAAACCCTGGCTTATGAAGAAACTGCAAGAAGGAAGGCTGAAGGGGCCGGGTCTCGTTTAACTCAGTCCAGTTGGGAAGGTTTATGGTCTCGGTAGCCTGGATTACCTCTTGCTGATCACTATTTCCACTCTTCTCTGCACCGCTCTCTGGTCTCATCTTGTTTAGTGTCTCATAAATACTAATGAGCTTGCTTCTCTTCCCTACTGACAGCAATGATAGAGGATTGGGGTAATCTCCTGCGAGGCTCAATTCACCCAACACGGAATTGTTTAGATGGAGAGTTGGACAACTGGTCATTTATTACCGGGAAGTAACTTAAAGGCTGCATCTCGGGGTAGATCTGCTTGGGAGGCAGTGGAGAAAGTGGGAGTAGATAATAGGAAGATGCCCTCCCATAGCGTAGGAGAATCATGGGTACCAATGCGTGCAGATGCCGGAGGTGGAGGTAGGCTGAGACTCGGGTTGGCACTTTAATAAGTTAGTCTGAATGATATAGGTTTCTCCAATTAAAGAATAATTATGTGCACATTGAGATTTCTGCTGCTGCACATGATTTTTTTTTAAAGAATTTTTTTTCTGAAGTAACCTAGTATTTTCTCTTCTTTCCAATGGGAGTTAAATGTTGCGCAGCAAATTGGAGGGTTTTATTTTTGTTGTTTGTTTGTTTGTTTACTTGCCTATGGAGGCTCGTGTTTGGCCAGGTGTGAAACTAACTAACCCTTCACCTGGTGGCTTATTGCTTGTGCATCTCAGAAGTGAAAAGGAATTAGAAATCAGAACTTTCAGCCAAGGGGAATTCTATAGATCTTTGGTAACTGTTGCTTCCTTCCCAAAGTAGAAGTTGCATACATTTAGGGCTTCCTGTTACTCAGAAAAGAATGATCCAAATGTGGACAAATCTCCAAAGATGTATTGAGAATATAGTTCAGAATATAGTTCAGGGTTTGGTCTAATTAGGATATACTTTATATTAAACATACGTATTGCCATAGCCCTTCTATATTATAAATGTATATGTGAACACAGGTATGCAAAGTAGCTGTCTCAGAGGGTTTCTAAAAGAACTGAAGAAATATATATATATATTTAAATATGTGTGTACATATATATATATTTAAATATGTGTGTACATCTATGTGTGGGGTAGTGGTGTTGGTGGCACTGTGCGCATGCATGTAGTGTTGTCAGAGGCCAGAAGAGGGATCACCTGGAGCTGGAGTTACAGGTACTTGTGAGCTGGGAACAGAATTTGGGTCCTTTGCAAGAGCAGTACATGCTATTAACCACTAAGTCATCTCTCCAGCTCTCAAGAATGATTTAAAAAAGATGAAAAGTCATTAAGTATAAAATGATTAACCAGTGGTTCTCAACCTGTGGTCACGGTCCCTTGGGGGTTGCATATCAGATATTTACATTATGATTTATAACAGTAGCAAAATTACAGTTATGAAGTAACAACAAAATAATTTTATGGTTTTGATCACCACAACATGAGCACTGTATTAAAGGGTCTCAGCATTAGGAAGGTTGAGAACCACTGGCTTAGACCAATGTCTAGTCAGGAGCGATGGCTATTACAATGATATAGGGCTTTTGGAAAGAACTGTACTGAACTTGCTGCCAAACTTGTTACAATGGGGTGGGATAGGTGGATGATTTGGATTTTAGCCTTCAAGTAATGTTTAAATAATTTTGAAATGAAGGGGTATGCTCAAACATTACTTGTGTAATTAAAAATTAATAGACTTTAAGAACAAAAATTTAGATGTATTAAGATAAAAATGTAAGGGTGGTGTTGGGGTTGGACCTGAATGAGGTGCCCTGAGCTCCAGAGGCTCGAGGTTCTTGGGTGTTGTCAGTGTATACACTCCCAAATGCAGAGAACAGGCAGGCTGCTCCACCACAGAGGAGATGGCACTCAAGGTAGGTGTGTGTGATTTACATCCCAAATGTCGGATTTGGGGATGATCCTGTTCATGGTCCTCCATGTCTACTGACCCTTGATCTCTTAACAAAGGCAGCTGTACCTGCTGTCAAGACCTCGAGGCTCCAGTCTTTTTCTGCAGTGGATGTATCTGGAAGTGCAAGGGTGATCTGAGCAGCAAATGACTAAGGCAAAGGAAGGACAGTTTGATCAGCTTATCCCTAATTCACCAGTGACAGGTTTTTACATAAAGAGTTACTGTTTCTCAGTGATGCCAAGTGTTCATTTTCTTGCTCCTCTTTGCGATCCAGTGCTTGGTTCCAGAGGTCTCCACAAACTAGAGTGAGGTTTGCAGATGTTACATCTGGCAGCTGAGGTTGACTTGAAGTAGCAAAGCTGTATATCAGGGCTAGGGAGATGATTCTGTTGGTAACATGCCTGCTGTCCAAACACAAGGACCTGAGTTTGGATCACCTGTGCTTACGTAAAATCCAGTAATCCAGTAACTGTAACCCCAGTGCTGGGCAGATGCAGAGACACGCAGATCCTTGGAGTTCAGTGGCCAGTCAAGCCTAGCCAATCAGTGATCTCTGTCTTTAAAAAAAGGTGATGAGTGGTAGCAAAGATACCTCTGGCCTCTGTCTACAGATGCACACATGTGACTGTGCACCATCATACATGTGCACATATTCATGAAGACACACACAACATTGCACGCTATTTTGAAGTTTGTGTTTTGTATGTCTAAATATATCTGAAGTGTGATACAGTTATATAGGCATCTAGATAGAAACTGAATGCTAGAATGAATTTGAATATATTTTCCAAGAATTAGATACAATTTCTTCTTTCAATATCATCTATCAAGGAGTGTAGCTCAGTGGCAGTTCTTGCCTAGCATACACAAAGTCCAGAGTTTAATTAAGAAACTATCAATCTTGGACCCAGAGAGATGGCTTATTGTCTAAGGGCACTGACTGCTCTTCCAGAGGACCGGGGTTCAAATTCCAGCACCCACATGGTAGTTAACAACTGTCTGTAACTCTAAGAACTGACATTCTCACACAGACTTACCTGCAGGCACAACACTAATGCACATAAAATAAAAAAGTAAATACATTAAAAAAGAAAGATTTTTAAAAAAAGAACTATTAATCTTATAATTTTGTACTAATAATTAAATTTTGTATCTTACATATATGTATATCTTAGTATATATTTGGAAAAAATGGCTCATTTTTGAAAGCATAGAAATGTATGATGTCAAACTATTCTAGTAAATGTTTTAAAAATTTGTTCTCATCTTATACATTTTGCATATCATATCTTTTAGGCTGTGATCAATATAACACAATTTATGTAGAACATATTGATTCTAAAAATGAGGATTTTACTGAAATGAAGCCAATTCATAAACATGTAATTTTATTCTGGGCTTGGTGGTGCACACCTATAATCCCAGCATCGGGAAGCAGAGACAGGCAGATCTCTATGAGTTTGAGGCCAGCCTGGTCTACATATGGAGTTCCAGGCAGCCAGAGATGCATAGTGGGACCCTGTGTTAAAAAGAAAGTATAACTTAGGAAGTGACATAAACACTTGTTACTTACAAAACACTACCAGCACATTAGTAGAACACCCAGATATTTGCAATACTGAATCTGGTTGTGTTTGACAGTTTGCCAACTCTCCTAGTTAGCTTCCAGTCGACTTGACACAACCCAGCTTTATTTGTGGGAGTCTCAATTAGGGGACTGCCTCAACTAGATTGGCCTGTGCGCATATGTCTGGGCATTTTCCTGATTGGTAATGTAGGAAGGATCAGCCCACTATGGGCAGTACCATTCCTATGCAGGTAGCCCCAGGCCCTGTAAGCAAGCAAGCTAGAGGGAGCAAGCCAGTAAGCAATGTTTCTGAATGATCTCTGGTTTAGATCCTGCCTTCAGGCTCCTGAGTGCAGAGATCAAAGGCTTGAGCCACTACACTTAGCAGAATGTGTGTATTTTTAGCTTGTCTTTTCTTGCAAATGTGTCTGAGATCTTATGTGTATACTGTATGTTTTTAGGTTTTTATTTTTTATTTTTGTGTGTGGAGTACTCCTTCATACAATTATATGATAATTCATTTCTCTATTAATTAACATTTTGATTACTTACAGTTTGGGACTGTTATGTGTGAATAAAGCTACCTTGAGCACACTACTGTCAGTCTTTCTAGCTTTAGCCACACTGGCAGGTGCGGTGGCGTCTCACTGGCTTTTGTCTGTTCTAAGTCTACGCTTTCAGAGCATCTTTTTGTGTGCTCTCTTGTTATCTTTAGGTCGCCTTTGGTAAGTTGTCTCTTCTAGTCTTTCCCTTTCTCACTTATTAATGAATTATAAGCTATATATATATATATACATGTGTATGTATATATATATATATATATATATAAAACTTCAAAGTTACATTTACATTACATTAAATTTTTATTTATGGGGGACACACATGCGTGTATGTGGAGGTCAGAGGATACCCTGCAGGACTTGGCTTTCTTCTTCTATCCCATGGGTCCTCGGGACTGAACTCAAGCTGTTGGGTTTGGTGGCAGGTGCTTTTACCTGCTGAGCCATCTCTCCTCTTCTTAAAATTAAAATACTTATTTTTTATCTTTAATTATGCGCATTTGTGTATGGGTATGTGCACGTGAGTGTAGGTGCCCTTGGAGGCCATAGGTGTTGGATCCTCTGGATCTGGAGTCTCAGACAATTGTGAATCATCCTGTGTGGGTTCTAGGAACTGAACTGGAGTTACCTGGAAGAGATGGAATCGCTCAAATCACTGTGCTGTCTCTTGTCTCTTCCATCTTGCTGATATATTTTAGATAGACGTAAGTTTGGTGGATATTTTCTGCCCATCTCAGCTTGCCTAGTTATTGTCTTAAAAATTATTGTCATATATTATTTTAATATATAATTTATTTTTAATTGTGGTGTGTGTGTGTGTGTGTGTGTGTGTGTGTGTGTGTGTGTAGGTATACGCACATGAGTGTGGGTACTCACAGAGGCCAGAAGAGGGCGTTGGATTTTTGGAGCTGGAGTTACAGGCAGTCGTGAGTTGCCTAATGTGAGTGAGTGCTCAGAACCAGACTCCAATCCCTTCTGTAAGAGCAGTAGGTGCTATTAACTACTGAGCCATCTCTCCTGTCCCTAATATTTGTATTTTTATGTGAACCAACTGATCAATTTTCTTTCTTTCTTTCTTTTTTTTCTTTTCTTTTTTTTTTTTTGGTGGCTTGTGAAATCTTAAGAAACCTAGGCAGGGAAGCAAGATGGCTCAGTGGTTAAAGGGACTCACCATGAAGCCTTACAACTTTAATCCAGGACCCACAGGGTGGAAAGAGGGAACTGATTCTTTAAAATTCTCTTCTGACCTCCACACATATGCCATGGGTGCATATGAGCTCCCAAATAAATAAACAAATAACTGTAAATAAAAATTAAGAAACCTGACAAATCATCAGACATTTTCTTCTTCGTGTTCCAGAAATTTCATAATATTGACCTTCATATTTAGGTGTAGCACGATTCTTAAAAGGTCTTATTAATAAAAACAAACCTGAGTCAGGTATTGGGGTGAATGCTGAATGATCAGAGAAACAGAATAAGCCACAGCTACCTCACCTTGCCAATTCCTCAGCTGATCCTGTTTCCTCAGACTGGATGTCTCTGTGTCTTCATCCAAAATGAATCTCAGCTGAACTGCTGCTCAAAAGCCTAAAAGCTTAACTGACTCTAGTTCCTGGTCCTCACGCCTTATATACCTTTCTGCCATCACTTCCTGGGATTAAAGGTGTGAGACACCATGCCTGGCTGTTTCCAGTGTGGCTTTGAATTCACAGAGATCCGGATGGGTCTCTGCCTCTGGAATGCTAGGATTAAAGGCGTGTGTGCCACCATTTTCTGGCCTCTATATCTAGTGGCTGTTCTGTTCTCTGAACAGAAACCCTAGATGAGTTTATTAGGGTGCACAATATTTTGGGAAACACAGTATCACCACATTTAGGTTTTCTGAGAGCTACTTTTTCTATATGGTGTGATATAATGTTCGATTTTTGTTGTTGTTGTGTGTTTTGTGTATAAATACTCAATTCTTTCAGTATTCTTCATCAAAAAGATTGTTTTTCATCTATTGAATTGCCCTGGCACTTTTGTTAAGACATGACTGACCATCTGCATGTGTATTTAATTCTGGGCTGCATTCTATTTCATTAAGGGCTGTGTTATTTGTGCCATGGATGCCGCACTACTTTATTTCATTTAAACTAAATTCATTTCATTTTG
>CABHPH010107972.1:10680-22236 GCA_902168325.1 Peromyscus nudipes | reverse complement strand
AGACACTAAGATCAACAATTAATAAATGGGACTTCATGAAACTGAAAAGCTTCTGTAAGGCAAAGGACGCTGTCAGTAGGACAAAATGGCAGCCTACAGACTGGGAAAAGATCTTCACCAACCCCACATTTGACAGAGGGCTAATTTCCAAAACATATAAAGAACTCAAGAGACTAGCCATCAAAAAGCTAATTGCATTTTTTTTAAAGCAGTAAGTTCAATTAGAGTCGCCTGCTAGTCATGTAGGTGTCTATTTACAGCAGCAATTTATCAGTAGCTATGTCAGCAAAGGAAATATTCTCCCCTCCCCTTTCTGTTTCTTGCTGGCCAAACACTTTTAAATTCTATCATTTGGCAGGAGAGATGGTGTGGTGGTATTGTGTTCCCCAAAATATTGTGTACCTTAATAAACTTATCTGGGGTCAGAGACAGAACAGCCACAATATTAAACAGAGGTTAGGCAGTGGTAGCACACGCCTTTAATCCTAGCATTCCAGAGACAGAAATCCCTCTGGATCTCTGTGAGTTCAAGGCCACATTGGAAACGGCCAGGCATGGTGACCCACACCTTTAATCCCAGGGAGTGGTGGTAGAAAGCAGAAAGGTATGTAAAGCGTGAGGACCAGAAACTAGAAGCATTTGGCCTGGAGAAGCATTTGGCCTGGAGAAGCATTTGGCCTGGTTAAGCATTCAGGCTTTTGAGCAGCACAGTTCAGCTGAGACCCATTCTGGATGAGGACTCAGAGGCTTCCAGTCTGAGGAAACAAGACCAGCTGAGGAATTGGCCAGGTGAGGAAGCTGTGGCTTATTCTGTCTCTCTGACCTTCCAATGTTCACCCCAATACCTGGCTCAGATTTGTTTTATTAATAAGAACTTTTAAGACTCATGCTACAAGGTGGCTTGGTGGTTAAGAGCACTTGTGGCTCTTACAGATGACCCAGGACCCCATGGTGGTTCACAACCATCTGTAACTCCAGTTCCAGGGTATCCAATACCCTCTTCTGACCTCTGTGGGCGCCAAGCACACATGTGATACATATACATACATGCAGACAAAACACTCATCTGTAAAGTGAATAAATCTAATAAAATTTAAAAGAAAATTCCATCATCTCTCTGTCATCCTACGCTTTATCATGTTTTTGCTGGGGGTCCTGTGGCAGCAAAGTTAGATTATTGTGTGCATTATTACTACTGACCTTTTCCCAAACCCAGTTTATAGCATTTTTAATGCTTTTATTGTTTTAAGAGTTCTGGGATGAAGAGGGTACATATGTGAGTCTGAACTAGGGTGACACATTAATACTTTTTAATGCTTCTTATTACCCATCACTTTGGATACTTGTGAAGTATTAGTTCAGTTAAAGTGCACAGAAATTTTATAATGTCCCCTGTGCTGAGCATTGAAGTTGACAAAACATTAACAGCACACTGAAGGTGTTCTGTGCCAGGCCACAACTGTCCCATTCTGGTTTTTCAACTTAATCAAGAACAAAGGCATTCTTTGTGACTCGTCCCTTTGCTTTTACTTTTGAATAAGCCCCAGGGAAGAGCAGCCAAACACATTTATTAGGCCTTGCAAACCAGCAATATTAAAAGCAACAGTATCTATTACCACTTGAGGTGTTGGGAGGATGGGGTTCAGCAGGAGTCCTTGCCTCCCCCTGTATGGTTCTGGGTTAAAATCCTTGAAGGTGTTAAAAATTAACTTTCCCAATGGATGCTCATTCATGCAGCATTGCTTCTACATATTCAATGCTTTGAGCCAAACATTCCTGGACTCATGCTTTTGCTATGGTATATGATGAGCTAAAGCAGATTGAATTTTCCTATTTGCCTCTTATAAAATGCAGCGGTCTATGTTATTTAATAACATTTGCTCATGTGATGCCATAATGCTGGTGAAAACTGGGTTTAGTTTTGGCACCGCTGCTTCTGGGTGTGTGATACCTTGGTTTTCCTGATGCTCTGACTCTTGTTTTCATATTCAGTGGGTCTTACCCTTCCTCACTAACAGTGGGGATAAGACTTCCTTGGGTGGGAGTGACAATAACTTAAGTTAATGAGGAACAAATCCTGGCAAGCCTCTCTGGTTGGTACAATATGGTGCAAATGTAAACAGCACTTCTACAAATAGTGTTTCAGTTCATTATAGAAGCACCCACTTGGCTAAAATATTTAGTGAGGGAAAAGCACTTCTTTGGATAAATAGCAGCCATGGAGACTCATGCTCTCTGCCTCCCAAACACATTAGAAGGAAGGCACTTATTAGATCTTTCATGTGCACACTTCTGGCTTGGAGATGGTTAAGATTTTGACCCAATATAGGTTCTAATCTGTCCAAAGCCCTTGCTAACTTGTCTCCTGATCTCGAAGTTCAGTGTACGCAAGCCCCTGCATCTGACTGCTCATCTTACAAGGTTATTACATTTAGGAGGTCACATCTCTCAAGGTACCGACATTTTTTCTTAGAGGTTTTTCTATGACGTCAAGGGTCACCAGCATCTTAACGGATGTTATTCCTGGCCTTTCAGAAGGAAATCCCTCTGAGCTTTCCCTGTCTATTCTGGGATTGAATGTCTGACACTGAAGAGATTTAACACCTCATGCCAGTGACAGCCCTTTGGAGGACAGACAGACTCAAAGCCATTCTCAAGGATTCTTCTTTTATTTCTAAAATACCTTTTGACCGCTGGAAAGGCAGCTGAACTTGCCTTTTGTTTCTCTTAGTGTACCCACAACAGAACAGGGGAGGGAAGGGTGTCATGGTCACAGCCTTTTCTTTTCTTTCTTCTTTTCCTTCTACTTGAAAGACTCCTTTGTTCCACCTCCAGTTACTGGTCTGGAGAAAGTTACAAAAGATCAAGGGAGAGAGAAAAGAAAAGGCTGGTTACTTCTGTGTTCTGGGCCTGGCAGGCTGTGGCAGGCTGTGGCAGGCTGCGGCAGGCTGTGCCTACACAGGAGTTTATAGATTGGTGACAGCAGATACCAGCCGTATTCCTGCAGCCTAATGGCTTTATCACGACTACTTTAGTGTTGCCTGTGCTCCAGTCAATCGGGAGTGAAGGCTTCCCTTGACCTAAGCTGACTCTAGAAACACACAGTACCGTAGTCGGCTGGCAGCTGTGGTTGGATTTAATTAGGGTAAGTGGAAAATGGATCAGCTGTTTTCACTTCTCCTTCCACTTCCCATCCTCCAACCTGCTTTTTTACTTATGGAATGTTTTCTCTGGGAGATAAAACTGCAGATCAAGTGAAATGAAGTGAGACGATGCACTAGGTACTCAGATGTATTTATTGATGGATGTTGTTTGGTTTAGGGTTTTTAGTCTTTTGGTATTAATTAAAAATAATTAAGCCGGGTGGTGGTGGTGCATGCCTTTAATCCCAGCACTTGGGAGGCAGAGCCAGGCGGATCTCTGTGAGTTCGAGGCCAGCCTGGGCTACCAAGTGAGTTCCAGGAAAGGCGCAAAGCTACACAGAGAAACCCTGTCTCGAAAAACCTAAATAAATAAATAAATAAATAAATAAACAAACAAATAAATAAATAAATAAATAAAATAATTAAACCCTGTCTTGAAAATCCAAAAAAAATTATTCCTTTTCATTTTAACTTATCATGGGGGGGGGGCACACACATGTGCCACACAGTACATGTAAGATCAGGAACAGCTTTGGGAGTCACCTTTCTCCTTCCACCTTGAGGCTCTATGTTGTGTCTGCAGCACTTTTGAAGCAACTTTTCAGTCTCCCATATCACTGTAAGGATGCTGGGATTACAGATGTGTGCCACCACATCAGGCTCCTTACTTGGGTTTCAGGGGTTGAACTTGGGTCATCAAGCTTGTGCGGCAAGTACTTCTACTCACTGAGCCATCTATCTTACTGGCCCTTGCCCTGGTGTCTGTCTGTCTGTTTGTCTGAGCCTCACTATGTAATCCAGGCTGGGTTTGAACTCACGATTCTTCTGCCTCAGTCTTCAGAGTGCTGGGATTATAAACATGACACCACTTATGCCTGGCTTTTATTTTGTTGTTTGTTTGTTTGTTTTTTCTTTCACTTCTAGGGATCAATTACTGATTGATTCATTGGTTGATTGATTTCTTGAGAGAGGGTCTTTCACTATAACTCAGGCTAGACTGGTACTTAATGTATAGCCTAAGCTGGCTTTGAACTCACAGTAGTCCTACTGCCTTGGCTGATTTTAGCTTGATTATAGATGATTATAGCTTGGCCACTTCTGTTTTGTTATAGCAGTCCAGGCTCTGGCTGCTTTTATATGGTTGCATGTTGATATGTCTCCCAAAATTAGAAATGAAAATACATGATCAAGACGATAAGTCTGCAAATAACTCTAGTTAAGAGAAAGGACAAGTCAAGTGGGAGACTAGTGGCTAGTAGCTAGGAAAAGCTATTACTGAATTAATTCATTAGTGTTCTATGTTAGGGATAATAACGTATTAATATAAATAAGATTAGCTGTGGTTTAACTGTTAGGATCCTGCTCTCACTCTTCTGGGTCTAAAGTGTTACGTCATCAGGGGGGCGTGGGTGACTTCATACCGCCGTGTGGTCACGCAACCTCCACCTTAAAAAGTCAGATGCGGACCCCTACCCTCCTCTTTTCTGTTTCCTCTCTGCTGTCTGCTCTGCCCCCACTTCCCTCCCCTGCCAGGCCTGGCTTCTCCCCCCATCCCCTCTTCTTTCTAATAAAGCTCTTTCTAACTCTGCCGTGGCCCGTGACTCTTCTACCGACCAACCAGCGCTGTTCACCCTTTCATTAACACTGCCATTCCACATTACACATGGTAAAATTACAAGTTAAACAGTTTAAACTCACTTGTGTTTTTGTTTTCTTTTTAGGAGTTTCCGGAGTGGGCGATTGGTCTTAGGTGAAAGAATGAACACAGTGAGGCCAAGAGATTCAGGACAAGGGATCAGGTGTTCAGCTTTGATAGGATGAATCTAAGTGTCCAAGGCCCATCGGTGAGACTTGTTCAATGGGAATCTGACATGGCTCTCTCTTATTGGTGAGAAGCCTCTGGTAGTTGGGTTAAGGAGTCTGTGGGGGATGATAATGGAGACCTGGGAAAGAATGGAGCCAGTTAAGAGGATAGGGGACTAGGATGAACAGCGAGTCGTCTAGAAGCCTGGAGAATCTAAACACCGTATTTAATAGTGGACTCTAGAAAAAAATGTCCTTAAAAAAAAGAAGTGTTAGTTATGTCAATAAACACAAATGCCTGACTAACTCTTAAGACTGTGTCAGCCTGATCCTTCACAGTCAGTGTGAGGATTTCCAGAAGGAGCAGGTCATGATGCTCCCCGCTTGGGACTTTTGACTCTCAGAGCTTCTCTTTAAGAGAAGCTATCGTACCAAGGTTTAACACTAACTCACTCTAACCAGAAGTGCTAAGTCCAGTGTTTATAGATACTTCCCTAGCAGAAAGAGAAATAATTGAAGAGAATGTGGGATGATCTGGTTCTAATTCCTCAGTCCAGTTTTGAGAGTTTAACATGTTATGGTCCATTTTATAAATATGCACGAGGGCACCTCATACAAAGCTTGCACTTTTTGCAAAGTAGCCATCACAATTTCTGACTCATTTTATGGTCAATATTTTGATAGCATTTTCCTCAAACTGGGTGGTAATTATCAATGATCTCCAGCATCTTGACATAATATTAGGAAAAGTCAGCTACAAGATTGGCTTCTTGTTTATTATTTATTTTTTAATGTTTTTAGTATTCCACTCACCCCTTCTTCTCTTGAAGATATTTTCTAGTATCCAACCAGCAACCAAATCTGAGTCTTTGTGAATGGGTCACAAAGTGGGGAAAATTTGGTCCTGAGCTTCCACGTTTTGCAAGACACCAAAGCACCAACCTGAAGGAATGGCCGGTACATTTTTGAAAACTAATTACTTTTCATCTGAAAGCCTCTGAGTAAAACATCTGTTTCTACAGGTGAGGAAAGTCCTCCTCTGTGGTGCATTTACAGAAGGCCTAGAGAAAAACAGGTGATTCAAGTTGCTTTCCCAGAGCAGACAAATGATGGATCTAGTGTCAAGAGATGGGAGCTCCACATCTGTTCCTCTTCCTCCTAATGAAGCAATCTAGGCAGGACACTACTGCTCTTGGGCCTGGGTTTTCTCTCTTCTGTCCCTTTGTTTTGCTTTGTTGCTCTACCTGACAATTGCTTTGCTTTGCATTTCCAAGTCATCTTCCATGATTTCATTCCATATGTACAGCATAGATGATCAGGTAACCAGCATTCATTCGTTGCTGTGGTGATGCAGCTACCTCCTTCCTCTGAAAAGGAAGTTGATGATGCTTGTCACAGGTAATTAGCAACCAGACAGTCATTCCGGCACATCTATGCATTTCTATGCATATGCATTTCTATCCCCATCAGTCTGTGCTTCATATTCACCGAGGTGTTTGTCAGTTTTCCATTACGGAAATGCAGAGGCTAGTCCCTGTACAAAAAAGAGGAGGAGGGGGAGGTGAATTTAGCTCACAATTTGGGAGTGTAAGGGCATGGTACCGGCCCTGGTAAAAAGCCTCATGGGAGATGGCATTACAGTGGCATGATGCACTTGAGAGGCAATGGTCACATGATAAGACAGGAAGACATAGTGTGACTCACAGGTCAGCCATATTTTTTGTAGTAACTTTTTTTTGTGGGAAGTACTAAACTTACTCCACAAACCCAGAATAAATCTCTTTCAAGGACACAATCCCAACTGCCCTGAGTTCTGCCATAATTTCCTTAGCATCATCACATTGCTGGTCAAGTTTCCAAAACACGAACTTTAGCAGACGTTGTAGACAAATTTCTAAACAGTCTTATTACATAAGAAACACAGAGCCAGCCGGGTGGTGGTGGCGCATGCCTTTAATCCCAGCACTCGGGAGGCAGAGCCAGGCAGGTCTCTGTGAGTTCGAGGTCAGCCTGGTCTCCAAAGCGAGTTCCTGGAAAGGCGCAAAGCTACACAGAGAAACCCTGTCTCGGAAAAAAACAAAACAAAACACAGAGCCAAATATAGGGTTGAAAGCCTTAGAGATCAGAGAAATAGTGATAGCCACCAGCTCAATCACCTTACTCACCACACCACCATAACTTCCCAAGAGAGAGAAATCTACTTCCTGTCTACCCAGGCTTTTATTGCCTTGCTGTTCTGCCCTCTCATTGGCTCTTGGCCCAGCTACCTCACTTCCTTGTCACTGCCTGTCTGTACAGACCTCCAGGTCTCTATGGTTGGTACTGGGATGAAAGGCATGTGTCACCATGCTTGGCTGTTCCCTAGTGTGTCTTTGAACACACAGAGACTCTGCTTGCCATGTGATCGGATTAAGGGCGTGTGCTACCACTGCCTGACTTTTATTTACAGCTGGCTATGTCCTCTGATCTCCAGACAAACTTTATTTAGTAACATGCAAATAAAATATCACCATAAGACATGCTCTAGACTATAGTATCAAGAGTTAGAGCCCAATAGCTCAATGGTTAAGAAATCTTGCAAAGGATTGGAATTCAGTTCCCAGCACCCACATCAGGTAGTTCAGAACTGCCTGTAACTCCTCCTCCAGGGGATTTGATGCCCTCACTCTACAGGGCAGCTGAATGCATCACATATGCACAGACACAGACACAGACACAGACAAAAACAAAATAAGTAAACAAGAGTCAGGAATTTTCCCCCCCAAATCTGTTTATGCCTGTTGTATTTTCTATTTAATATATAAAGTATTAAATAGTACAAAAGCTGAAGAAATATAAGTATGAAAAGAAAAAGATCTATTTTATGAGAATTAATAAAATGTTGGAGAATCTATAAAAGAGAGTACTGTGTAATAAAGCACAAGGAAGACACCATAAAATTAGGAGATATCAAGATATTCACAAATTTGCAGAGCAGTTTATCGTCATGCTTCTTACCAGCTGACCATATCTTCCTGTTCTATTTAAAAAAAAAAAAAAAAAGGAAACTGGAGGCCAATGGTGATTCTTTATGCAAGAAACCAGCAGAGTGCCAGTCAGACTGGAGGGGATGTTCTGCAACCAAGATTAATTAACACATTCACAAAGAAATGACTGATGCTAAAATAAATGATCTAGATGTACATTTACAATTTTTTCTTCTCTTTCCCTCTTTGTGAACCAACTCATTCCCAGGCCTCATTGTGTCTGCTGATGGGAATTTCGCTGTGAGTTGTCAGAGAGCTCAAGGCTGGACTGTTCTCAACGTCAGCATCACCGTGTTCATGGATGCTGTGCCTAAGATCCTGAGGACTTTGATTACTCACATGTTTGAGGCATTAATATTTATTTAAAGGGTAATTATATTATAGGACAACGGCATCAGTTTCAGGGTTTGAATCCTGCTTCTATTTCTGACAGATACCATACTGTCACACAATTTTTAACACTGAAACTTACAATAATAATGATGCTAGCTTCTTAGGCTAAGAGAATCAACTGTTCATAAAACAAAGCGTCACACCTGGTTATAGCAGAAATGACAGATAGGGTATTTCTGTTTTCCTTTTAAAGTATTTTTTTAGGTAATTCTTTTTCCCAATCGACTTAATATAATGATGGACCTGGAAATGGTTGGGTAAAATAGATTGAACTTTGTGTCCCTTTTGGAGGTAGCTAAGGCAAATTGGAGAGGACCCAGGAACAATAGGACCCTATAATTAGATTACACGGTGGTCAGAGGTCAAAACCGAGGGGCAGGCAGAACTTTCCGTCAAGGGTCAGCGATCAAGCACAGGCTGGGCTCAGTGGTATTTGCTGTGACACCTCAGAGGGATCCGAGGAGAAAAGCAGAACGGAGGAGGCTATGAGCCACGCTCCTGGATCACAGCTGGCCAGATCTGTGCTGTAATCTGCAGCTTACTCTCCACAGCGTGGAGAATGAGCCTCTAAAGCCAAAATCACATCTGCCATTCCTGTCTTCAAAGCCTGGAGAGGCTTAAGAGCCCAACTTCTAGCAAAGGGCCCATGAGCCTCTGCGCCCGTTACCAGAGCCGGGGCGCTTACTCTCCTCCAGCCACCACTGACACTCTAGGTACTCTTTAAATTTTTTTTTTTTTCTTTTCAGAGGCAGGGTACATGTGTGGAAGTTGCAGGATAACTCGTGGGAGTGAATTCTCCCTTTTGCCACATGGGTCCTGGGAATGAAACCCAGATAGGCTTTGGGGCAAGTGCCTTTCCCTAACTTGGCCATCTCTTTAATGCCTCGTTGGCATTCTCTCTATCTTTCTCTTTAGCTAAAGAGTCATTATTTTTATTTTATGGGTGTGGTTGTTTTGCCTGCATGTATGTCTGTGCACCGTGTGTGTGTGTGTGTGTGTGTGTGTGTGTGTGTGTGTCGTCCCTGTGGAGGTCAGAGGAGATCATGGATCCCCTGGAGCTGGAGTTACTAATGGTTGTGAGCTGTCATGTCAGCTGGGAATTGTACGTAGGTACCAGGTCCTCTACAAGAGCAACAATCGATCTTGGTGGCTGAGCCATCTCTCTGCCCTGTCACTAATATTTAAAGAAAAAGTCTTGAATCCTCTTGTCCTGTGTCTCCAGAAGGCCACAACACCCAGCTACTCGTCCTTGTATTACACTCTTGGCTCCAGTCCCGATTTCCCAGTAAAGCCTACCTCAATTTTCACCCACACCCGTTCTCTGCTCAGCTTATTCCTCCTTTTTGTGGTATGCGAATTAGCAATTTAGTTTTCTTATCTGCCTGTTGGTTAGACTGTAAGTTTTCTGAGGGCAGAGAACCTTAACTGTTTTGTTTATTAATGTGTCTAAGAGCCCGAGACAGTTCTTGGCACATGGTCTCACTAAAGGACTGAAGAACCAGGACCAGCCTGGACTGAAGACAGCCCCGAGCGGTCTTGGCCACTGTCTGAGCACTTGCAGACCGAGGGCAATGGACTGTTCAGAACAACCCAGCCTTTTGACTTCAGCTAATTTGACAGTCTTCCCTTTCCCTAAGTCACGGTATTTTCTCAATTTTATTGCCTTAGATTCTGGCTTACTCAGGCAAAGAAAGCCAGGGGGCCGTGGAGAAGACCTAGATGATCCAGATAATAGAAATGTCTTCGCTTCAATTTTGTGACCAAGAGACAAATAGCTATTAAAGCCTGGCTCCTCTCTCATTGCTTGTCTCTGGTTTGGTTTAATGATTACCTCGTGATTCAGCAGTTACTACTTTTCTTTGATTTTTTTTTTCAACTCTTGTAATTTCTGACCTTCTCCTAGGTGGATTCATTTTTGTCATGATTTGTACACACTGCCCTCTCCCCCAATTTTTTAAAACCTGATTGTGATTTAAACGCTTCCAGTTTTCATAAAGTGCTAGTGTTCTTTATACAGAAATATTAACCATAAGATTACTTAGATTGATTTGGGGGTATATACTATCTACCTAGGTCTGACTTACTAGAGTCGGATATAGTTCTACTAACCTTTGTTCCAACCTTAAAGGCAGGATTTTGAACTCAGTAAATTCATTACAATCTGTTCAGCGTGCATGTATTCTGTGGACCAGTCCTTTAAGAATCATAGGAAGTAAATGGTGATAGATTCCTGAATTACACCTCAGGTAACCTAAAATAATCAGTATTTTATTAACTTCAAAGGAGAAACTTCTGACTCAAGTCCAGAATACTAGCTATTAACTAGAACATGCCTTGGAGTCTATGGTGTAGTGAACTCATGTTCCCAGTAGCGTGCTGCAGCCATGGCTAGGCAGCTCTACTGTGGAAATTCACCGGTTTCTGTAGCATTTGGCATACATGTTATCACCCACAAAACACGCAAGCTCTACCTGCAATTTCTTCTACCCCACAGCAGATATTCAAAGACCAACAAGGAGACCTTTGTTCTTTTAGAGGCAGGATTATTAAGTCATCTTTTGGCTCTCTGTCAGATTTTTTTTTTTTTAAATGAGACAGGATTTTTCTGTGTAGGTCTGGCTGTCCTGGAACTCACTGTGTAGACCATGCTGGCCTTGAACTCAGAGATCCACCAGCCTGCTAGGATTAAAATGCATATACCACTATGCCTGGTGCAGAATAAGTTTTGAAGGAATCAGAGACAATTCATCTGGTCAGTATATCTAGCGACAAAGCATAAAGAGGGCATCTGAAGGACTAGAGCAAATGTCTGAACACGTATCAACCACGTTTTTAGCTTTCCTTAATTTTTTTTTTCTCTTCCTTCACATAAAAGAAAATAGTACGACTTAAAATCAGGTAAGTAAAATTTCACAGACTCAAATTCTCATCATCAAATCAGATGGAGAAGTCAATCAATAGTCTTGGTGAGGGTTTGACAAACTATGGCCCTTGGCCAAAACACTTCTGCTCTCTATTTTAGTTAATAGAGTAAGTTTTTTGGGGGGTGGGGTCTTACTACTACTTTGAGTGCCTCTACACGACGGCAGCAGTGAGTGACCTCAGCGGAGCTAGAGGTAGCAGGACCAAAGAATCTATTACTGGCGCTTTACAGGAAAACGCCTTGGCTGCCAGCTGGATTACTATCAGGT